>PVJS01051171.1:0-14067 GCA_004027185.1 Glis glis | reverse complement strand
CTTTATTTTGAAACCGGGTCTCATGAAGTTGTGGAGGGACTCACTAAGGAGAGAGAGAGAGAGGGAGAGAGAGAGAGAGAGAGAGAGAGAGAGAGAGAGTGTGCGCGCGCACGCATGTGCGTGCACGAGCTGAGGCTGGCCTTGAACCCGGATCCTCCGGTCTCCACCTCCCAAAGTACTGGGATTACAAGCGTGCGCCACCATGCCCGGCTAGATTTCTTTAATATCTCTTAAAAGTGTTCTGCTGCTTTCAGTGTAGAAGTCCTATACTTCATTTGTTAAATTTATTCTTAAGTATTATGTTCTTTTTGATACTATTGTAACTGGAATTATTTCCTTAACCTCATTTTCAAGTCATTTATTGCTAGTGTATAGCAGTGAACTTGATTTTTATATACTGATTTTATATCCTATAACATTACAAAACTTATTTATTAGTTCTAATGGGCTTTATGGAATTCTTTAGGATTTTATACATACAAATTCATGTCATCTAAAAATGGAGGTAGTTTTATTTTCTATTTTCTAATATATATGACTTTTATATCTTTTTCATCCTTAATTGTCCTGGCTATAACATCTAGTATAGTACTGAATAGAAGTAGAAAAAGTAGACATCCTTGTGTTCCTGATCTTGGCAGAAAACACCGGTCTTTCACCATTAAGTATTATGTTAACTTCGGAGCCTTTTCTTTTTTATTTATTTTTAATACTTTTATTGGTGCCTTATAGTCTCATATCATAATGTAGTTCATAGTGATAGTAACATACATGCACATAGGACTTGATGAGTTTTCTCCCAGCTCCCTCCTTACACCCCCTCCTTCCCCACATGAGATATTGAGATTGGCATTGGCATTCTCAAATACGTAATAGATACCATTTTTCAGGTTTTTTTCATAAATGCCATTTGTCAGGTTGAGGAAGTTTCCTTCTGTTTTTAGTTGGCTGAGTTGATATACTTTTAATTATTTTCTTGATCTCTGTATTCACTGCTGGACCGTAAGCCAAGGTATGACTTGTTTGTTGCCATCTCCTTAGCACAAAGCAAAGTGCCTGGTGTAGAAAATCATTCAAAAACCATTTCCCAAGTGACTGAAAGACACATTTTTCTTTCAGATTTATGTCTTCCTCTGTTTTGTTCTCATTCCAACTTCTGTAAATATTTCCCTACACCCAAGTTTCCTGCTATTTCGGCTATTTATTTTCTTCCCCACAGATAGTTTACATTATCTTGTTATTATTTCTAATACATCATGATCTGTTTTCTTTTATGAAAGCTATTATCTGATCTATTCATTCCTCATCTTTTTGAAATCTGCTTCCCCATGCCCAGGCCACATTTCAACTCTTCCCAACATTCCCTTGCTTTGCTACTTTAAAGCCAAAGTTACTTTCTTCCAGGATTTCCATCACTCCCAGGTTAACAAAGAGACTTTTGCTGTTGACCAGCATTCATTCCAGAAAATAATTCCCTCTCCCAACTCATTTGGTCCTCTTTGCAAAGAAATATCGCTGGAATAAACAAAGGCTTTGTCATATTTTATAAGTGAACTTCTTCCCAGAGATGGGAGTTACTGGAATCCCAACACCAGTCTACTTTACTTCTGGGTAATTTCCTACAAGTGCTATGTACAAGAAACCTTTCACCCACCCTTAGACTTCCTGGGCAAGTTGGGTCATACTATCATTGTGAGGATATATGTTTTCTTCTATTTTGGTCTTATCATCAACCTATCTGCTCTCCTCTAAATAAGATACAGGTATGTACAACCAGGTTGAACTCTTCTTCCTTCCTGCCCATAACTTCTGTTTTTTTTTAACAAAGTATGTGCCTCCATTGCTACACTGCAAGTAATACTTATGTTAAAAAAAATCAAGTGCATGCTTTTAAAAATGCTAATAGCACATTGGTATGTGCTCCTTGGACATTTGAGGCTATGTTGATCTTAATTGATTTCAGAGTCTAGAGGCATAATACATTGCAAATCACATCCTGCTGAGAGTTTGCCTAGCTAATGTCATTTACATCCATGTTGATCTATTGTCAATATGGCAGTAAAGTGCTGCATTCTAACAAAATTAGTATTTGTAACAATTTCCCACTGCACAGAAATAGTGTCTTGAGGACAGGGCCACCTTCTAATCTGTATGAAGATGAGAAATGGACTGTGGTGGCCCTGATCCTGCTAATTACCAATAGTTTTCTCTAGAGTGGGTCAGCTTCCATCCCAATAAATCTCTCTCTCTCCTATCCTTCAGAACAAAGAAACTCTTTTCTAGATACCTGGCTAGACTTTGAAGAAGATCAATACCTTAGCCCATGTGACTGTCAGAAGTTGAAATCAAAATCTTCCGTGAAGGTTGAGTTGAGAGTTGGGAGACTCAATTTGCCTCTGGCAATATGAAAACTTGAGACCCCACTGGCAAACATATAGCTTTCTGGTTACTGGGAACCCTGTGAGGCCAGAGTGTCCAGTCTTCTGGAACTGGCTTTTGGAGAGAAATGTACCCAACTAGGAAAATAACACATACACTCCAAGGGCATAAACCAAGAGGGAGGAAGAGTTGGAATCCAGAAAGCGAGAGATCCAACGCTAGACAGAGGCAGGAGAGTCCAAACACCAGAGCCAATCGTACTGAGGGGAGCAGGAGGCACGAGCTTGGGGAAAAATTGAACCTGTAGTTTATTGGATTGCTTAATCATGGAAAAAATAGTTTTCAGAGGGGTTTTGAAATTCTGCCATAGAGTTTTGGAAGAATTATTAGGATAATGACAGACTATACAGAGGAAAAAAATGAGGTAATTATTAAGTCCTGGAAGAACAAGGAGTTATAGGAGAAAGAAAATGTGATCCAAGAGTATTTCTTCACTCAGCAGTGAACGGTACATACATAATTGTAATAAAATAAAAATTGAATATTGATTTGACAAAAGTGATATAAATATGTTAGAATAGAGGGAGAGAAGATGTAGACATTAAAGTGGGTTAGTAGCACCCCAGCTCCATCTCCCATCATGAGAAGTCAATAGGCACTTAAAACTGACAAATCAAGGGGTAACCATGTACGTGTGTTATTTAGAAATATGGAGGGTATGCTCAGAAGAGTTTGGGAGAGGCATTGGGTCTAGGAATGGGACAGGAGACTGGTCCTTTTCTTTCGTGACTTGTAGTACAGTTTGAATTTTTATTTTTTATTTATTTATTATTTTTTTGTGGTACCGGGGATTGAACACAGAGGCTTTCTACCTCCGCGCTATGCCCCCGGCCCTATTTTTTTTATGCTTTATTTTGAAACCGGGTCTCACGAGGTTGCGGAGGGCCTCACTAAGGAGAGAGAGAGAGAGACAGAGACAGAGAGAGACAGAGAGAGACAGAGTGAGAGCTGAGGCTGGCCGCAAACCCGGATCCTCCGGTCTCTTCCTCCCAAAGTACTGGGATTACAAGCGTGCGCCACCACACCCGGCAGTTTGAATTTTTAAATTATGGGCATCGGACTGAATCTTTATTAAAAAGCAAGTAAGCAAAACAGAATATAGGCTGAGAGACAAGAGTTTAGGACTAAAGAGGAAGAGGAAGGAGACAGGGAAGAAGATCTGAGGCTTCTTTACCCATGTGCAGGGAAGCTGGCTGATTACAGTTGCAGAAGAAATATCTATGTACGAATGTCACTTTAATCCAAGCCACGTGCACTCAGGAAAAGCTATTCCTTTGCATAAGTCCACAGCCAGCAGGCTGGAGTTCAGCAGGGGCAGAGGGCAGAGCTGGTGTTACTACAGCCGTCCCCAGCCTCAGCCTTTCCAATTTGCACAGGGTAGGAGCACATCTGCTGCCCAAGATTCTATCCAAGCTGCTGTGGGCATTCATGGCACTAGGTGAGCTGTGGCTTGGACTCAAGGCGCAGACAGGGCAGAGCTGGTAGAGGGTGCCCTCACAAGGGTTTTGAAGAATGGGGGTGGGACATTCCCACCCATGGGGGCTTGGTGTGATGGAGCCGGTCGGGCCTGGCAGCAGGAGTGCCTGTGCTCTCTCTGCTGTCAGATGGTCCATAACAGCAGCTGTGGGAGTGGGGCCAGCCTCCACGGTCACTCACAGGAAGGAAAAGTTTCCTTACCTCCACAGGGCCTTCTGCATGTGAGCATCTATGTCTTTCTCTAGGACAAGCTCCCAGTGGCCACTCAGGAACCTGGCTCATCCCAAGAGGCTATGATGTTCCCCACTATTGTGATATATCTAAACCTGCCCATGTGAAATGGAATCAGCGCTGCCTTCAGAGAGCCTGAGCTGGATCCTTGGCTACATCAGGCCCTGGAAAGCGCAAGGTCACTGAGCAGGTCACCTGAGCACCTCACAACATCAGCCTGGACTCCCTGGAAAATGAAACAGGAAATGTCCCACCATGGGAAAAAAAGGGTAGGAGCTGCCTCTTGGTCCCCTCTCACGAGATGGAGTCATTTCTTAAAAGAGCCAGAATAACCCAATTTGCCTTCCCTCGTGGTACTGGGGGTGACTCAGGAATGGTCCACTCCATGTTCTTTGCCAAATAATCACATCCTTCTATGTCTGAGTTCTGTTTGTTTCACAGCTGAATGGCAAAATAAAACATGTTTTCAACAAAGGTCTCTCACTCAATAAAAGAAGAATCTTAGTTCTGGCTCAGAATACATTTGGGGAAGGGTCAATCCAGCCAGCGAGGCAGATGGCTCCCTCCTCATCCATGAAGTGGTCCTTGGGTATCTCAAAAAGACCATGGCCCACGAAAGTACAGAAGAGATCCAGAGAATGTCCGGGCCAGATCGCAGTCAGAAGAACTGACAGTCTGGGAGCTCATTTCTGGAAGCACCTTCCTAGTTGGGGAATCTTTGCAAATGTGTATAGCAAAAGGATAGAAGGTGGGAATCTTTCTGAGTGTGACACTTGGATCAGACACCATCAGAAGGCAGGATAGGGTGGGCAGGGCTGCTCCATCTTGTACATACAGGGAACAAGGTCGGTGTGTGGAAGTGAACACATTCCATGTACAGATAACCAACACAGCAGACTAACCTGCCTCCACAGCGACTGTCGCAGGGTATTTAGGATCATTTCAGGTGGGATGGCCGCCTGCTAGAAGAGTTGACTCTTTCCTGATTAGGTTTTCCAATGGCTACAGGGTCAGTCGCACGGCAATGCTTGGAGCAGGTCATTTTGCCTCCTGGTCCTCTGCTTGGTGAGCCAGGACAGATGGTCATGGTTAAGACCATGAAATTTGGAGTAAGACAGAGCTAATGTCTGAAGGTTCTGCATCCTGGACTGTCAGAAGGCCCTGTTACATAAGGTCTTCTGTATGCAAAAATCCCCTCAGACCACAGGTCAATGGAGGCTCTGCTAAAGGGGACAGTCCAGAAGAGAGATTGAGCCATTTCCTGCAGGATCTGGAGATGGCCTTCCCCTGGACAGCCATGGAAAAAGTCCAGCACACCTGCACACTCTGCTGCCCTAACTACATGCCACCCCAACCCCCTTCTGGGCCTGGGAGACAAGAAAGGACAGACCGATTTTACAGGCCTTGGGTCAACAGTGAGCAGCTGGGGGTGGGCCATGCCCATCTACACCGGCTGGATTGCATTGCAGGACAGTTTCCTCCCCACAGGGCTTTGCTCAGGAACCAGGCTTTACTTTTCTCTTTCAACTAACAGAATGTAAGGAAAAAGGTTACTCGATTGCTTGACTAAAAAGCTGACTCCCAGAGTACAGTAGGGCTCCAGAGGGCTGGGGAGGCTCCCTTGGTCATGGCAGAGAGGACCTGGCTTCCCTGCTTGGAACTGGCACATACTTCTTTCCAGTCCCTCAGGGAAAGGAAGTACCTGGATCCTTAGGCCCAGCACTAGGCAGAACAGCCAGCGGGTGTCCAGGCTGCATCTTCTCAGGGTCCCTCATCTCCTTCAGCCAAGGTCAAGAAAGGACCCAAAGCAAGGTGGGCATGACAGGCTGAGCTCAGACAGCCCTGGCTCTGCCGGAATCTTCCCTGGTGTGGTTGCTTTGTCTCTGTACAATGAGGAAGTGGGCAAGGAGCTCACTGGCACCTGGACAGCAGAATGGGAGGGGCGGGGAGCCCTCAAGGATCAAATGATGAATCCTTGGATGCAAACTCCACCTGCTCCTCAGGGCCCCCAGAGCCTCTGCATCTACAGCCACTGGGGCGGGCAGAGTGCTGCGCTCTTTCTGCCCATTTTAAGGATGTAGCCACATTGTTACGTGTGGAAGACACAAGACTGAAATGTAAGTGTCTGATGCAGTGACTGCACCCTCTGCAGCAACAGCAACTCTGGGCCTCGGGCTGACCCTGGACAGAGAGAGGAAAAGACAGGTCCACCTTCCTGGTGCTGGGCATTACCCCAGTGGAAAGCGTGTGTGCGCACGTGTGTGTGTGTGTGTGTGTGTCCCCCCCCCCACACACACACACACACTGGGGAAGTTGAGTCCTCAAAAGCAGCTCCACGTGTATGCCCAATAGTTCTGGGTGGGAGAGGGCTGACTGCAGCTTTGCTTCTCCCAGGACAGAAATGGGCTCCTTTGCCCCACTTGGTTCTCAGCAACTCCAGGACCAAGGGAGATGGAGGCAGAGCTCACAGTTGGGAATCACAGGGACTTGTCACAAATGCGCCCTCCCTCTTGCCTCCCCCTAATCTTCTTTTTCCATCAAGGGCCCTGAGCCTCTAGGATAGAACCCACAATGGGCTTCAGATACAGGCAACTACATTTATTGGGGGACTTTTCAACTTAAAGCATTCAATTCACCCATGTTATCAATTAAGAACCAAGACAATATAACTTATTTGAAATTAAACACCTAAAACTTTTGGTTCCATTTAATAACCAATTAGGAGGATGGGTAGGGATAAGAAACAGGGAGAGAGAATGGAATAAAAGAAGAGAACAGTGGAGGAAAGAACAGAGTATTTGGGTAGGGTTTAGTCTGGAAAATAGGAACCACTCAAGGTATTTTAAGAAGGAGGGGATTTAATATAGGGAATGAAATGCTTACATGTGGTTGGGTGGGCTGGAGGAGCAAAGGCCAGGAAGGTCACTACCAACTCCCAGGTTCACCACTAGCTTTCTAACAACCTAGAAGAGTGCTACTGCCACACCACCCAAGACAGATCCTACAGAAAGCTGCCGGTTATGGTCTCAGCTACCTGCAGCCCGAGGCAGACGACATGCGGGACACTCCACTGGAGGGAGGCTAATCTGGGAGGTTCTGATGGCCATGGCATCGCTCATGTCTCTCTTCTGCCTTCCAAATACCACACAAGTGCATCTGGAACTCTCCTGCAAAGGTAGTTCTCAGTCTTCCAGCCCCTGTCAGATAGGAGAGAATATAGAAAGGGGGTGAAGGGTTCCAGTGCCAAGAGACAATTGCCAGCCCAGAGAAAAGAGAAAATGGAGAGAGAGGAGAGATAAACAGATGAAGAGAGCCGTGTGTGTGTGGGGTTGGGGGATTTAGACAGATGTCAGGTAGACAAAGGAGGCTTGGTAGGGAGCAACATAGACACAAATGAGAGAGGCAGAGGACAAGACAGAAATCAAAGATGGAAATGGAGGAAGAAGACTGCCACCTATGGGCGCTGATGGGAGAACTGGAGACAAAGCCCCATTATGTAAAATCTGCACCAAGTAGATTTCTACCAGTCCACCAGTGTGGACTTACCCATGGCCCACCAGAGTTAATTCTTCTTAAACTTCTGAGGCCATGATTCTCAAACTGTATTGTGCACAAGAATCACCAGGAATAACGTTTTACAAGATCTTCAGAGATTCTGATCGAGAAAGGCTAGAAGTAGGCCTGGGAATCTGTATTTTTAAAGTTCCTCAGGGGACGTGTGTGGGCCTTGAATGACATTTCAGGAATCATGGCTCTTCAACTCCACTGAAGGTGGCAATTCTCGGGACTAAGCAACCAGAGCAACTAGAAATGCGTAATAAATTTAAGCACAAGGCCCTGTCAGTGGTCCCTCCATCCACCCCAGCCACACTGCAGCTCCAAGATCCCTGCCGGCTGCCTTCCACGCACTTCTCCCCTTCCTTCCAGCTCCCAGAGAACTGATGTCCACCTTGATTTTTTCCCTCTAAACAAGCTAATTAAGCAATAATCCTAGAAGAATCCATCACTCTGACAAGGTTGTTGATTAACCGTCCCCCAGCCAACCCCAAAGTGCTCAGTATCTCAGCAGAATGGTCAATAGTGAGGACAGCGGTGGCACAGGCTGCATGAAGCAGGTGCTGGCTGGGCTGAGAAGACGGGTGCAGAATGGTAATTGGGCCTGATTCTGCAGCCTGGTGGAGGACGGGAAGGGAAGGCAGACTGGCTTGGGGCTTCTCTAACCAGGTTCTAGGCCATTCTTTCTGAGACCACCAAATGTCCCCAGAGGGCTTCTAAACATCTGAACAACTCTGAGCCATGGGAGAAGAGTCATGAGCAAGGCAGTTGGACACAGGGACAGTTCAATTTTGCAGCAATGTCAACTGTAGAGCTGTTGGAATAAAAGGAGAGACGGGCAAAACAATAAAATGACTGCCTTTGAGAGGTGAATTTCAAGTCCAGGCTGATATATGTGTCGCTCTTCTGCACTCAGAATATTATTTCAAGCACCCCTCCGTTCCCTAAAAAGATTTACTTTCTGCAGTGCTTGGAGAATTGGCTTTGACCTAGAGGAATGTGGCGAAACACTGCCCCCTGATGGTCAGAGTTGTTGAAGCTTCAAATCAACTGCCTGGAGCCATCCCTGGAGCGTCCCTGCTCATGCAAGTGCACAGGTAGGCCCCAGTAATGAGTTTCCCCCAGCCCACCCTGAGCATGCCCCGTCCACGCTGCCATCCTGTGGCAGGGCCTTGTCATCGTTGTCTAAACTTCACCTCACTTATCCATTGTTTGCATAAAGAGTGGACGACCTTGTCCAGCATTCTGAACCAAGGGAAGAGAAACTGGCCCCCAGCAGTGTTCCTTCATCACCCCGATTTGTCCCTGACATGACAAGTGATCATATATCTCTAAGAGTTCCTATTTCTGTTCAGCTACAAAGAAAAGAAAACAATATATAATATGTGCTCCATAAATGTCGAGAGCACAAGTGACTGAACATACACAGCGTAAAGACAGGCGCACAGTGGAGAGGACAGAGCCCTGGGCAGGAGCTTCCGGTCTCAGGTTCAGGTCCTGGTTCTTTCTGCATTCAGCTCTGGGTCCTTGGGGAAAAAGGCCATCTCCTTCTGGTTCTCCTTCTCCAAAAATTAAGGGACTGGGCTTGAAGATCTCTAAGGTCCCTTCCACATCACGAACTTGGTGACCCAGGCCCTAACAGACTCTAATCAGCAGTGATCATTGATGCCAGCAGTCAATATCCAGAAAAAAATCAATAAAAAAGAGCCCCCTGGCGTGTAGCCACAGCAGCTCTGCCCGAGACCCACACTGTCTGGAGCAGTAAGTGAAGCAGTGCTCTCCTCCCTGGGCCTGGGAGTCCGTGTTCTGCCTAGGATGTTCTGCCTAGGAAATTAAAAACTTCACCTGTCTGGAGCTGGACAGTAGCCAGCTTTGACATTGTCCTCCGCAGATAGCAATGAGACAGTGACACCTAGTGGTCATCTCCATTAATCACTGCCCAGCCACAGTGCTCAGTCCTGCCTCACCCCTCGTCTGAAATCCAGCCCTCCCTGTGGCTAAATTGGCGACATTATCCCACAGTTTGAGTAACGCAGGTTCCAGGTTATAATCTCAATCTCTTTGTCTGACTTTAGTCAATTTCTTCAATTGGGGTTTTGACCTGACCTAAATCCTTCCCTTCCCACTCTCATTCCCTGAATCTCTGCCATGTTTGCAGTTTATAGTCAGGATTCGACCACATAGGAGCATCCCAGAGTGCAGCACAGGGGCCCTTCCACCACCTGATCATACACATTTCTGTCCACACGTCTACCTTCACACAGCCGCAAGGCAGGACCGCACAGCTAAGCCGTTGACTGCAGATGTTTCGTGCCTGCAGCCCAGCTGCCAGCTGTTGAGGTGAGAAGAAGTAACAAACCTGCCAGGATAAGGTTGGTTGCATTGACATTCTGTGGAGGGCAGGGAGCAGTACACCTGGCTTTGCCCATGAAGGGTACCAGAAGCTTGCCCTACTGCTGGGGTCCACAGGATTCAGATATTCGTTAAGAACAATGCAGATTCATTCTTTTAATGAATTTTACTCCTATATTTATATCCCATCAATAGCAAAGAGTGGAGAAGGGAGCTGTGAGTCGAGGCTTCGGAATTTCCCCCTGGGCATGGGGCCTCACTCCAATTGAGCTGAGGACATGGGAGCCAAGCTTGTCGGATGTTTCCTGAGCCCCTGTTATTCTTATCCTAGAAAAGTAGGGCCCCCTGCTTCTTGACCATGTTCCTTCTCACCAAGTCTTGCCCCGAATTGATTAGTGTTTCTCCAAGTGTAATCTTTCAGTGTTGTATGACTCCTATGGAAGATCTTCCAATAGGCAAACTGCAAGACTGCCAGATGAGGCTGTTGATTTCCTCACCTTCCCCCCTCTGAGCCTTAGGTCATCCCCAAGTGTACAGCAGTACACTCAGGAACCCCTCAAAGAAGGAAGCCATTCTCTCATGTCGGGGATGCAAATTCTGGAGTTCCCATAGTCTGGTGGTGTGCGGTAATTCTCCCCTGTCATTCAGTGATGTGTGTAATCATACACTTTTGGAGGTGAGAGCAGGTGCACTAGGATTTTAAAACATCTACTACATATTCGTCAGAGTCCATTCATGAGACAGAAAAAATCACATCAGCAACTTGAATAAGGAAAATGTAATATAGAGAAGTATAAACTAGTACAAGGCAGTTAACTTCTGAAAAGGGCAAAAGAGGCCTCTATAGAATACAGGACGGTAGACACAAGATGAGCTGCAGGCCTTGCTGGAGTGTAGCTGCAGACTGTGTGGCAGTGAAGAAGTTCACGGGGCTCCAGTGGATTGGAGCTAGAGCCCAGCAGGCCTCCTGATGGGTACTGGGGACACTATAGAGAGCACGGAGAACTCCCTCTGCTAAGCCTTGCAGCGTCCCTCTAGCACCCTCTCCTGACCAAGTCGAACAATGCAGCCTCAGTATTTCAAAGAGCAAAGAAGGGCCGATTTGGAGCTGAGAGGCAACAGATAGGTAACAGGCACACCTACTGTATGCCAGGCCCCGAGTTGTGCGTGCCCCTCATGCATGTCTTATAATTTCATCCCTGATTCCTTGAACTAAATATTAGCACTTCCATTTAACGTTGGGAAAATACTGAGAGTTAAGAGAAGTAAATGGAGAATAACTAATGTGTCTCTGAGCTGGCGTTCGAAGTGACGTGTGTGCCTAGAGCATGTTTCTACACTGCACCAACAGTGCCTCTCTCTGTAAAAGATTAAGGGTGGCAAGGTTTTTTAATCTGGAAGGATTAAAGACTGTAGATTTTATTTCCCCCTCCCAGCCCCTCCTTTTCTATTAAGCCACTTAATCCTTCCCAGCCCCGGTTCCTGGGCTGGCCTCCTTAGAGAGACAGACCGTGAGGTGGGTGTCTGGTGGGCCATCAGGCCAGAGTTACCAGGAGAACCTGGTGCTCTGAGTGCGCTGGGCCTGCCTCCTGAGAGTCCCACTCAGAGGATTTGAGGGGGGAGGGACCGGAACTTGCACTCCTTAACTCTCCAGAGGTCTCCAGTATACTCTAGGACAGAGCGTAGCACCTCCACAGGCTGGAATTGGGAAGTGAAGCTGCTAGGCCGCCCATGGGAAGGGATGAGGCCCGGATGACAGACCCCTCTCGGCCCCGGCACCCATGGAAAGGTTGATCGATACCTGGTTTCCAAAATGAAAATTACCCAGGACCCATGGAGCTGCTTTGTGGGTGATGAAGTTGTAATGGCTCAAACAGAGGCCAAATTGATTCTTACTTGTCAGACATGGAAACTGGAGAACTGGGCTCCCAGGCCCCTGGCCTCTTGCCTGGCAGCCTCTTCAAGCATGTTTTCTGGACAGGAGGTATTTTGGAGCTAGAGCATGCCAGGGGTCATCCCATCTGGCTCAGATATAAAGGTCACCATCTTCTGAGCCCCTATCCTGTAACAAGAATCATGTTACAGTCTCGAATCCTTGAGCCCTCTTCAAGGATTAACACTATAACCATAAGATGGGGAAACTGAGGGTCTTGTCCTAGGCTATGCAGAAAGGAGGGCAGGGAACAGGTAGGTCACACTCCAAAGCCAGACTCTTTCGTCTGGCCCATGTGGCCTTGAGAGAATTAACAGCTCCTGGCCATGGCTACCTGCCCAGGGGGAGCCAGGTCAGTCCTGAGAGGGGCTTAGCATCTGCTGCCCTGGGTGGCCAGCAGCCCCAGAAGAGCTGGTGCGGCACAGCCCTCCAGGAGGTCAGACCTGGACCAGGGAGTGCAGAAGTGTCCCAGTGAGGAGATGAGGTGGCTACTCCCATGCCCTGGGCCTTCCCAGACACCTGGAGATGGGGGTGAGAAAGACTGAGAAGAAGCCTGTATTGTGTTCATAAGGTACCAAGATCCATTTCAGTAGTAACCGTGGCCCCATCACTGTTACAAAATTTTCTCAATTTTCCTGCATTGCTATAGGGAGGTCCCAAGTGCCAGCTAAGAGAAGTAAACTGAGAATATACAACTAACATATCTGTTAATATATATTATATCCGCTAGTAACCATTCTGGGTACCATTCAGAGGAGTAGAAAGAGAACAGTTTGGTATCTGGAGACGTGAGCTTTAGGCCCAACTAACATCACTGTTCAATCCTGTAAACTCTTCTGTGTCATGCTGCCGGCCAGTGCAAATGCACAAGAAAGCTCAGTTAGTACCGGGCAGGCCACTCAGACTCCAGGCCACAGTAAAACAGTAGCTTAGGGGCATCTGTGGCCCCACAAGCCTGTGGCTCCCCAAGCAGCAGCTCTGCCTGGCGCAGGCCCTCAGGAGGAAGCTGCGTGGCAGCTCCCTGCCGTCTCCTGCTGTGTGATCTTGGCCCTAACCTCTGGGCCTCATTGCCTTCCTCTGTAAAATGGACATTAAAAATTCTGCCTCTTGCCCAAACATACAACATACAACACTGAGAGTGACCATAAGTATCGATACCATGAGTATCAATGATAGTTCCTTGACTGTATCGAAGGGGCTGCTCTGCTGGGGGATGCCGGGGCAGCTGTGGGAATCTCTGTGCTTTCTGCTCAATTTTTCTAGGAACTTAAAACTGCTCTGAAAATTAGTCTGCTGTAAAGTGGGGGTGGAAGAGATACTACATTTTAAGGTTATTGTGTGCATTAAATAAGCCACTGTTGACAAAGGGCCTAGCCCAGTCCTTGGCACCCAGCGGGGTCCCTGGTGGATGAATGAGGGGGAATCACTCTTTTAAGAGTCAGGAGGCCCCTGGCATCCAGGGGTGATGCCCATGTTATTAGGCCTCATCTCCCACAGGAAGCCCTCAGAGTGGGGACAGGTGTAAGAATACAGGACCAGACTGGAACAAATGCCCCTGTTACTAATCAGAAGGGACAGCAAATACGGTCCAGGGCTGAGTATAATACCAGGCCAGGCCTAGGATTTGTATGGTTAGCCCGCCCTCCCTCCCGTTCCAGCAGACAGACCCTCTCAGAGCCAATAGAAGGAATGGGAAAGGACTTAGCTGTTTGGCCAAAGCACTGACCTGGCTGGGCCACTCCTCTGCTCAAACACCCTGCTTGCCCCCCTGAGGCCTCTCCTGGCACACAAAACTTCCCGTAGCTTGCTGGACCCCACAGCCATTCTGGGTACCATTCAGCAGAGAAGAAAAAGAACCGCCCAGTGTCCAGAGACTGAGCTTTAGGCCCTATTCTGTAAGTGTGTGACTTTGGGACCATCTCTTCTCTCTGTGCCTCAGTTTCTCCAGATCAAATTCCTCCATTCCTTCTATTAATGAATGCATGGCTGAGTGTTGACCATGAGCCAGGCAATCTCTAAAGATCCTTCCCACTGTTATGTTATTTATTTTTTTATTTTTTTTTTTTTTTGCGGTACCGGGG
>PVJS01051170.1:0-14067 GCA_004027185.1 Glis glis | reverse complement strand
CTGGCGTGGTGGCGCATGCTTGTAATCCCAGTACTTTGTGAGGCGGAGACCGGAGGATCTGGGTTCGCGGCCAGCCTCAGCTCGCTCTCTCTCTCCCTGTCTCTCTCTCTCTCTACTTAGTGAGGCCCTCTGCAACTTCGTGAGATCCGGTTTCAAAATAAAGTATAAAAAATAGGGCCAGGGGTGTAGCGCGGAGGTAGAACGCCCCTGAGTTCAATTCCCGGTACCACACACAAAAAAAAAAGAGCGCAAGGATTTTGTGTTTTAAGTCATTATGATAATTTTGTAATAATACATCATGGGTATTTTTTTGCCATGCTAAATTTCAAAGGACTTAATTATAAATAATGTGTGTATTATCTAGTGTTTAATAAAAGAACGTTCCTTTTTCACAACCACCAATTCTGTGAACTTGAACTTGTACAGTGGGTCCATTTTTACTTTCTGTAGGATATTTAAACTGTTAGGCCAGATGTGACTTGGCGTGTTAAATTTATATACTGCCTTAATCCCTACTTAATTTTCCCAACTAAATGTAGGTAATGGCAAGTTAGGGGAGGCAAGGATATCTTCGGACATTGTAACCAAAGGGAAGTCGTGAGCCACAGATCCTCTGCGTCTTTCTCTTCCCTAACTGAACACCCAGCTCACTTGAGCCTCCGCTCCATGGACATAGCGCAGATGTTTCTCCACCGCCGGTCCAGGTTTCGTGTCGCCTGCTGGATGGAGTCGCACTCGGCATCGGTGGCACACGCGTCACAGTCATGCAGCAGGACTTCACACAGGTTGAGGACCGAGGCGACACCTGTGCTGTGTTTCTCTATGTCTCTCTGAAGCTCCTGCAGGGAAAAGCAGCCCACTTTATTAAAAAATTCCACGTGTAGAGACAGGAGAAACTGCAACAACGTTCACTGACTGATCAATGGTTAGACTAGCCCTTGGCAAGAATTTCTCTTTCTGGATGAAGGAAATTCCTTGAACCTCATTTAGGAAATCTGGCAAGTTCAAAGGTGACAGCATGAGAAAATGACCTAGAAACATTTTGGCTATGTGAGCAATGCCATAATATAAGCGTAACAACTGAAATAGACTCCACTGAGAGTAAAACTGCCTTCTTTAATGATTGAAAAATGAATCTTGCCCTGGACTTGACTCTGTAGATGAACTGCTTCCATTCCAATCAATCGATCAATCGATCAGTGGAATATAGGTGCACCTATTAATAACTGGTGCTCAAGAACTGGGATTTAAGCCGGGCGTGGTGGCGCATGCTTGTAATCCCAGGACTTGGGAGGCTGAGACCAGAGGATCTGAGTTCACGGCCGGCCTCATCTACTTAGTGAGGCCCTTTACAACTTAGTGAGACCCTATTTCAAAATAAAGAATAAAAAAATGGGTCTGGGGGTGTAGCTCAGAGGTAGAATGCCCCTGGGTTCAATCCCCAGTACCACAAAAAATAAAAAAGAACTGGGCTTTAAGTTTCAAAACATCAATGCCGCCATTGTTAAGAGGCAGTATGGTTCATGGGACCTGGGTTCTCTATCATGCATGACATCATTACTCTGCAGCTTTGGCAAAGTATGATTTTAAATGCAGGACAAAGATTAAAAAGTTATGAAAAACAGGAGATCAAATTTCCCCTAACTTCTACATGTGAAATCTTCATATTAAAGGCATAGAATATAAATCCAAAATGCATTATTTTCTCCACTGAGCTTTGCTCTAGTTTGGATCTAGTGTCCCCCAAAGGCCCAGGTGTTAAAGGCATGGCCAGCAGCCTGTGGTTCTATGGGGGGGTGGAACCTTTAGTAGGCAGAGCCTAGTGGAGGGGACTTGGGTTATGGGGCGTGTCTTTAAAGGGGATATTGGGACTCCAGCACCTTGTTCTTTCTTTCTTTTTTTGCATCCTGGCCACCATGATATGTACACCATGATGTACTATGCTACCACAGGCCCAAAACCTCAGGGACAAGTGACCATGGACTGAAACCTTTGAAACTGTAAACCAAAATAAATATTTTCTCCTTCTAAGTTGATTTTCTCAGATATATTATCACAGTGATGAAAACTTGACTGACACAAGCTTTTTTATTTTTGGTAGTAGGGATTGAACCCAGGGGCATTCTACCTCTGAACTACACCCCCAGACTTTAAAAAAAAAAGGTGTTTTTTTTTTTTACTTAAAAAAACAGGTTGCAATGGCTTGCTGAAGTTCTCACTAAGTTGCTGAGGCTGGCCTTGAACCTGCAATCTTCCTGTGTCAGTCTCTCAAGTACTGGTATTACAGCCCTATGCCACCACACCTGGCTTAACACAAGCTTTTAACTCACTTTACTTCAAAGTAAGTATTCTACTTTTAAGGGTCAGCTCTACAGGTACCATTTTCTGCTTATCCTATTCATCAATGTCCTTAATAATGTGTGTGCAGTTCTTGAATTTGCCCAGATTTTCTTATTCTAATAATTTTTCAACTTACTCAGATACCTAGACTTTATATTCTTGTGTTGCTCTTCTTCTTATTTTTCTCCTTAACTCTATGTTACAATGTCTATGAAAAGACTGACTTATTGTCAAATGTAATAATAGTCCCTTTGATTAATTTGGGAGATTTTATAAACTAGATATTAGAAGATAAATTTTATTAAAATATCTCTATTTTTATAAACAGTATTTTTCAAATCTCTAATAAAACCTCTCTCACTTATGTGGAAGAGTGTATAAAGGGTTTGTTGATATAAAAATGTATACTATTACAAAATTTAAACTCAATATTTACTTAAAGATAAAGAGATTTCTATGGGTGGGATCATCCAGTAAATACAAGGTATTAGTATTAGGATGTATATTTGAAAGAAGTGTTAGGCATTTAAACATAATCTACACATTCGAAGCTTTGCATTTTGACATAATTTTCCCTAAACACTTAAAAGTTTTTGTTACGTGGGCATGGTGGTGTACAACTGTAATCCCAGTACTTGGGAGGCTAAGACAGGAGGATGGCAGGTTCAAGACCAGCCTCAGCAACTTAGCGAGACTCTAAGTAACTTAGTGACACCCTGTTTCAAAACAAAACAAAAACAAGGGCGAGAGGTGGAGCTTGGAGGTAGAATGCCCCTGGGTTCAATCCCCAGTAGCACCATCACCAAAAAAAGTTTTTGTTAAAATCAATATATGAAATTGCAATCCTAGGCTTTTATAATCATATATAAGTATCTTCATAAAGATTTTAGTCTCAGCTTGAACCTCCATTGGTAATACCGTCTCAAATCATCACATAATGTCTCTGAGTTTATTTTTCTTAATCTTAGAACACAGGGAAATTTAACAAAATGTTTTCTAAAGTCGTCTCAAGTCTATATGTACTGTAGTTCCACTCAACTAATTCTATAAGAATTAAGTACATTGGAAAGAAAAACACGAAAACTCCACATTGGGAAACAGGAAATTTTGTTTCTTACCAAATTAATCTGTCCACTTAAATGTTTGACAGATGTTTTTTTTTGCTTTAGAGACAGATAACTGTTGATCTGTTTTTTACAACATGGTTCCCAAGTGGTACAATTTTTGCAGAATCATTTTTAAACATTTTCCACAAAAGAAACTGCAGTAAACATGATATGTTTAAAATGTACTAAGATTGACTTTCTGCTAAGAACTATGCTTAGGGCTTTTCTTAAATTTCTTTTTTTCAGTGTTAGGGATTGAACCCAGACGCATTATACCTCTGAGCTACACAGCTACACCCCCAGCCCTATTTATTTTTTATTTTGAAACAGGGTCTCCTGAGTTGTGGAGGGCTTTGCTAAGTTGCTGAGGCTGGCCATGAACCTGTCTTCTTAATTTTCACAATCACATTTTGTGGTACATATTCTAATAATAAGTATTCTATAAATGAGGAATCTGAGGATTAAAGTGACTAATTTTGTCCGAGGTCACATAGAAAAGTCATGAGGCCAGCATTTTAACCTAGGAAGTCTTTACTTTTATACATTGCTGTGTAATTTTTTAAAACTGTAATTTAAAATTGAGTTAAAAAGAGATATGTGTATACATTAACATATTCACTTCATCTCCCTAATTTTAATACACTCCAGCCTGTTGATGTCCTCAGTCCCAGAGTCAAAGTCCCTCTGATTTTCCTTCTCTTTTTTTATTTCATTTCATTTATTGGTGCATTGTAGTTATACATTTTGATAAGTGTCAGGGTATCAGAAGCATGCATGCACACATTGCTCATTTAGCCCTCCCTCAAATCCCACCCTATTCCCTCCCCCTTCCATTCTTTCTGTGCTCAGCGTAGTGATTGACTCTGATAAGTCTGTGTATATACATCATGTGCATTAATGTATCCCCCCCCATCTTCCTCAGTTAGGTCACCTTCTTTGCTCAACTAAAGTTTTCTCCTTCTTTGTCTGGAGTCCCTTCTAAATCCCATTCTCCCTAGCTTCCACATATTAAGGAGAACATCAGACATTTCACTCTTTGTGACTGACTAATCTCACCTAGCATAATGTTTCCCAGTTCCCTCCATTTCCCTACTAATGATGTAATTTTGTTCTTCTTCATGGCCGCGTAAAATTCCATTGTGTACATATCTCATAGTTTTGTGATCCATTCATCTGTTGATGGACACCTTGGCTGGTTCCAAAGTTTGGCAATTGTGAATTGTGCATCTATAAATATAGATACACATGCATTAGTCTGGTAGTTGGGTTTTAGTTCTTTGGAGTAGATGCCTAGAAGTGGTATTGCTGGGTCATACGGTAGGTTCATTCCCATTCTTCTGAGGATCCTCCACACTGTTTTCCAAAGTGGTTGCACTAATTTGCAATCCCACCAACAGTGTATTAGAGTTCCTACTTCTCCAAATCCTTGCCAGCATTTATTGTTGTTTGTGTTTTTAATGATTGCCATTCTAATTGGGGTTAGGTGAAATCTCAGGGTAGTTTTGATTTGCTTCTCTCTGATTGCTAATGATGTTGAACATTTTTTCATACATTTATTGGCCATTTGTATTTCTTCTTCTGTGAAGTGTCTATTTAGTTCACTTGCCCATTTTTTGATTGGATTATTTGTTTTTTTAGTGGTGATTTTTTTAAGTTCTCTGTATATTCTAGATATTAGTTCTCTATCAGAGGAGTAGCTGGCAAAAATCTTCTCCCATTCTTTTGGCTGTCTGTTGAGGTTTTTGATTGTTTCCTTTGCTGCACAAAAGCTCTTCAGTTAAATGCAATCCCATGTGTTGATCCTCATTTTAATTTCCTGTGCCTTTGGGATCTTGTTGAGGAAGTCTACCTGTGCCTATGTGTTGAAGTGTTGGACCTATGCCCTCTTCAAGTAGCTGCAAGGTCTTTGGTCTGATTTCTAGGTCTTTGATCCATCTTGAATTGACTCTTGTTAAGGCGAGAAAGTGGGGTTTATTTCTATTTTTCTGCATATGGTTAGCCAGTTTTGCCAGCACCATTTGTTGAAGAGGCTATCTTTTTTCTAGTGGATGTTTTTACGCCCTTTGTCAAAATTCAATTGACTGTAGGTGTGTGGATTTGTTTCGGAGTCTTCTATTCTGCTCCATTGGTCTATTCTGCTTTTGTGCCAATACCATGCTGTATTTAATACTATGGCTTTATAGTATAGTTTGAAGTCAGGTATTGTGATGCCTCCTGCATGGTTCTTGTTGCTGAGAACTACTTTGGCTATTTGGGGTTTTTGTTGTTCCAAATGAATTTAAGGACAGATTTTTTCTGTCAGTGAAGAATGACTTTGGTAATTTAATGGGTATTGCATTGAATCTGTAGATCACTTTTGGAAGAATGGCCATTTTGATGATATTTATTCTGCCTACCCAAGAGCATGGGAAATTTTTCCATCTTCTAAGATCTTCTTCAATTTCAAATTTTGAAATTTTTTCAATGTTTTATAGTTTTCCTTGTGGAGGTCTTTTACCTCCTTGGTTAGGTTTATTCCCAAGTATTTTATTGTTTTGGGGGCTATCGTGAGTGGAAATATGTTCTGGATTTCTTTTTCAGTGGATTTATGGTTGGCATACAGAAAAGCTTCGGATTTTTTAAGATTGATTTTGTATCCAGACACTTTGCTGAATTTGTTGATCAGTTCTATGAGCCGTTTTGTTGAGTTTGTTGGATCTTCTAAGTATAATATCATGTCATCTGCAAGTAGAGATAGTTTCAGTTCCTCTTTTCCTATTTGTACTCCTTTTATTTCCTTCTCTTGCCTTATTGCTCTGGCTAGAGTCTCAAGTACTATATTGAAAAGGAGTGGTGACAGCGCTCATCCTTGTCTTGTTCCTATTTTTAAAGGAAACTCTCGAAGTTTTTCCCCATTCAGTATGATGTTGGCTGTGGGCCTATTGTATATTGCCTGTATAATGTTGAGGTATGTTCCTTCTATTCCAATTCTCTGCAGTGTTCTTATCATGAATGGGTGTTGGATTTTGTCAAATGCTTTTTCAGCATCTATTGAAATGATCATGTGATTTTTGTCTTTAGTTCTGTTTATGTGGTGAATTACATGGATTGTTTTTCGTATGTTGAACCATCCTTGCATCCCTGGGATGAACCCGACTTGGTCATGATGTATGATTTTTATGATGTGGTTTTGAATGCGCATTGCTAGTATTTTGTTTAGAAGTTTTACGTCTAAGTTCATCAATGATATAGGTCTGTAGTTTTCTTTTCTTGAGCTGTCTTTATTTGGTTTTGGTATTAATGTCATGTTGGCTTCATAGAATGTATTAGGGAGAGTCCCATTTCTTTCTATTTCACGGAATAGATTGAGGAGTATTGGGATTAGTTCTTCTATAAAGGTTTTATAAAATTCACCTGTGAAACTATCTGGACCTGAGCTTTTCTTCGATGATAGGTTCTTTATTGCTGCTTTAATCTCTTTAATTGCTATTGGTCAATTTAAATTTTCTATATCTTCTTGATTCAACTTAGGAAGGTTGCACATGTCTAGAAATTTGTCAATTTCTTCTACGTTTTCCATTTTGTTGGAGTATAGTTTTTCAAAGTAGTTTCTGATAATCCTCTGGATTTCCGTGCTGCCAGTGGTAATATCACCTTTTTCATCTTTTATTTTAGTAATTTGGGTTGATTCTCTCTTTCTTTTGGTTAGGTTGGCTAGTGGTTTATCTATCTTGTTTGTTTTTTCAAGGAACCAGCTTTTGCTTTTGTTGATTTTTTGTATTGTTTTCTTATTCTCTACTTCGTTGATTTCTGCTCTGATTTTAATAATTTCCTGTCTTCTACTAGCTTTGGGGTTAGACTGTTCCTGTTTTTCAAGGGCTTTGAGGTGTGTCATTAGTTTATTTCTTTGGTAATTTTCTGTTCTTCTTATGTGGGCACTCAGTGCTATGAATTTTTCTCTTAATAGTGCCTTCAGGGTGTCCCAGAGATTTTGATATGTTGTGTCTGTTTTCATTTGTCTCTAGGAATTTCTTAATTTATCCCTTTATTTCTTCTTTTACCCATTCTTCATTCAGCAGTGTGCTATTCAGTCTCCACGTGTTTATGAGGTTTCTTTGGGTCTTCTTATAGTTGATTTCTAGTTTCATTCCATTATGGTCTGAAAAGATGCAGGGGATTATGTCACATTTTTTGAACTTGCTAGTACTCACTTTGTGGCCTAGGATACGGTCTATTTTAGAGAAAGTTACATGAGCAGCTGCAAAAAATTTGAATTCAGCTGTAGTTGGGTGGAATATTCTGTATGTGTCTACTAGGTCCATTTGGTTTATGGTGTTCCTTAGGTCTGAGGCATCTTTACTGACCTTTTGTCTTGAAGATCGATCTAGTGATGTGAGAGGGGTGTTGAAGTCTCCCAATATTATTGTATTGGGATCTATGTGTGATTTAATGTCACGAAGAGTTTCTTTTATGAAAATGATTGCACTTATGTTTGGGGCATAAATGTTGACTATTGTTATATCCTCTTGCTGGATTGTTCCTTTTACCAGTAAGAAATGACCTTCTTTGTCTCTTCTGATAAGTTTAGGTTTGAAGTCTAATATCATAATTGCTACTTCTACTTGATTTCAAGTTCCATTAGCGTGGATTACCTTGCTCCATCCCTTCACCTTTAGTTTGTGCGTATCTTTGCTTGTCCAATTCATGCTGTCAAATTGTTAAATTGTTGGAGAGGTCATCTTCTAAGAGTAAGATTCCATGTAGTATAGTCTATTGTTAATGGTCTGTATTAATGCCTTCATTTCAATTATTGCATTCTTTACTTCCTTCAGAGCTTCTTTTTGATTCTTGTTCAGGGTGTTGGATTTTTTGTTTATTTGATCCTTCATTTTTTTCAGGCTCTCTCTGAATTCTTTTCAGAAATCCTGTATCATTTCTATTATTAAAATCCTGAATTGTCCTTTTGCCAATCTTTGCACTTCTGTGTTGGCGGGTTCTGTTGTTGTGGGATTGTGGGGGCTCATTGTTTCTTTGCTATTCTTCCTTTTCATAATTTCAGGTTTCTTATGTTTATACTTTTGTAGCTTTTGGTAGCTCTCTGTCTCTCACTCTGTAGGTTTCCTATGTCTAATCTCTCTCCCTTTATAGTTTCTTATTCTGGAGGTAGATAGTTGCTACTAGGTGAGCCTTAAAGGTGAATAGCCTTTATTCTCACTTGCTTGGTATAATGTCCATTTGCAGGCCCAATTCTTGGTCTCCTTCAGTGATTGGGACCCTTGCCTAGTGCCTCTCACTACCTGTGCAAGCAACCAGTGCCGCTATTGCCCCTCTCACTGCAAGCGTGGGTCTCCGCATTCTCCACTTGGGTTGTCCCTATGTCTCTCTCTGTCTACACCTATGGCAGGTGTCACCAACAGGGGGCCCCGGGCTTGTGTCTCTCTTTGTCTACAGAATGAGCGGATGTCGCTTTGATCCAATTCTGTGCAAACACAGAACGCCACATTTTCCGCAGAGAGGGCTGGTTTGGTCCAATTTTTCCCCAGGTACTATAACTGCTTGTCCTGTGGCGATCCCCAGGGACTCTATAAGGGTGCTGAGACCCACAGGCTGCAAGTCTGTCCCACCCAAATGTTGCCAGGGACTGTCTGCTTACCCACGCATCTACCGCATCCCACAGCAGACCCCACTCCTACCTCCACCGGGGCAATCCGCACAGTCTCAGACCCTGTGAGTCCCTGTGGCCGCGCTGGGTGGTCTCCCCCTGGGGCGGCTCATTGACTTACAGTCTCATTGAGCGCTGCTCAATCTCTAGGAGAGGGGGTGGGCTCAGCCGCTGCCGCAGATTTTGGTCAGGCCTGTAGGCACTAGGGACTCTGCTGAGCATGGATCGAACTGCTGCTTGCTTTTGTCGCTGATGCTCTGCAGTGCTGGTTTTAGAAAAGGTCCCTGGCTTCTTTGTTGGTGGCTTACAGGAGCCACAATGCTGGTAGCTGGTGGCACGGTCTGACCAAGATGGCGCCGCCACTGCTTCTGCTGACGCAGCAGTTCAGGTCTGTCATGTGTGGAGTGAGTTGCTGCTCGCCTTCACTGCTGATATTCTGCAGCAGCTGGATTCACTTCAGGTCGCTGGCATCTCTGTTGGTCTTGTGTAGAAGCCACAATGCTGGTAGCCGCAGGTAAAGTTCTACCAAGATGGCGCCAGTGCAGCCGCTGCTGCCACCACCGTTTGGTCTCTTGAGTGTGGAGCGAGCCGCTGCTTGCTTTAATCTCTACTGGTCTGCAGTTGAACTTACAACAGGTCTCTGGCTTCTCTGCTGGCTGCGTGTGGAAACTGCAATCTGATTTGCCTTCTCTAGAGTGTAACCCTCTGGTCTTCTACCAGAATAAGGGAAGCAGAGCTGTCCGGCTCTCTGGGCGTAGAGGGATCTGCCAGTCAAACCACTCCTGAGTGAGACTTCCAAGCAATGCTCCACTTCATAGCTTTACGACATCCCAGCTCAGCTTGACTTGATCTCCATTTTCTGAGCCTTCTTGGAACTGTCCGGCATGAATCAACTTTCTGTGGCCTCTGGTTTGCTAACACCATTGGTATTTATCCACTTACTAGCTACCTTCCAAAACTCAATTGGATGCCTATCATCACTATAATTTTATCTCCTGTTCTCTTTGCATTGTGGGTTTTGACCTCTCCCCCTCTTTATTATCATTTTATTGGAGAATTAGTAGCAAGTGGACCTACATACAAATCGTTATGAATGATTTGCCATATTTAACTAGATACTGTTTTGATTTTCATACATTTACTAAGTGACAGTACTGGCCATTAGCACATCAACTCTTGTCACTGATACATACAATTATTATGTCCTCCAGTAGAATGTGGGGACCTGAAAACAAATCATGACCCTCACAATGCAATCATCAAAATCCCAAACATCAGCACCCTTCAGAGAATCTGAATCTTGCAAAAACTAAAAAACATTCTAACAAGACATTTTAAACACAATGCTAATTTTAATATTTAAACAATTTAATCACACCTCTAACTATAACACCTATCTCATTGGCTCAAGTCATCCAAAAAAAAAAATAAAGTAAGCATATTAACTATTTCATAGGATTTTAAAACTAGGTGCCACTTATGTTTTGTGGTGTTTTTAAGTTAGGCCAGCTGACCACAATGGCCTAAATGTAGTGGAAGAAATCAGAGTCTAGATAGAATTTTCAAAGGCAATCTGAAGATATGGAGTAACAAGACTTCGTACGGGGAATTTATGGTGTTCACTATGGGCGACTGGAGTCTAATATACTTAGTAAGAATAAGCAAGTGGGAGGTAAAATTCCTCCTGTGTGCATTTTTAAGGTCACCTTCTTTCGCTCTGTTGGGTGTACAGTGTATGACGGTGAGCTGTCCTGTTTTCTGCATATATAAATTACAGTGTATGTTCTGAAGGTATTGCAATCAATGCTCTTTGCAGAACAAAATTTTTTAAACTCTAAAAATTCTAAGTATGCATTACAATCTTTCTCTATGCACTATGCACAGAAACAAAGGGCTCCTTTTTAAGTCTATGACAGTGAGCTAGTGACCCACAAATAAATCAACAGTCTGATGATGTTTTGGAAACATCACTGCAGCTCAACCTCAACTATCATCCTAGAATGGTTCCTTGGAAGACCAATGACATTAAAAACACGACGGCACAAGCATCTTAAGAGTTGACTCTGCATTGACATGCTACCTACCTGTTCTCAACACTTCCCTACACAGAGCCTCCCCTTCCTCAACAGTACAGGCCACCTTCCTCTTGACCTTCCATCCCACGTCACCATCACACCCACCCATTATCCAGGCCAAGAGGACACGTGTCTACGGCTTGTTAGTTTCACTTCAATTGTGTCCAGCTTTACCTGCTGCTCACTGAGCTTTCTCTGTATCTCTTCCGAGTTACAAGAGTCATAGACTATGGGCTTGGCCAGCTCCGACTCGATGTGTGCGAGCCAAGTCCTCAGGCTGCTCATGTTTTTATCGAGCTGCTGCACGGCCACCAGGGTCTCTTTCAGCTTCTTTACCCTGTGGGCAGAGAAGGTGAAACATTCAACATTGGAGATAGACCTGCTCACGTCGCCCTCATGTGCAGAAGCAAATACTGGGTCTGAAGCCAAATGGGCCCGGTCCATCTTGGTTTGGCCACTTGTTGGCTGTGTGACTCTGTCACACAGATGGCAGAACTTTTCTGTGTCTCTGTTTCCTCATCTATACAATGAGAGTTTAATAGAGTATTGGGGAGATTTAAAATAAGTGGAATAATGTAGGATACCCAGTACATGGGAAATATTCAATAGACATTAGCAATTATTATACTCAAAATGGCTATAATAATGTAACTGGGACAGAAACCCCATGGTTGCCATGAAATTTATTGACACAAATATATAATTTATACTCTTTTGAAGAATACCCAGGAGAAACATTTCTAACAGACTGTCACCAAACAGATGACTCAGCCACAGTTCTGATATTGACCAAAATTTCAGCCCCTGTGAATTAGATTTCAGCATCCTGTGGGCAGAAATTCAGTTTAAAAGGAGAAAGCACACTTAAGATAAGCTATCAGTGAGATGTCACATGCACCTAAGCAATTTGAGTTTCACCAATGCTAGATCACATGAAAGGTGATTAAGGAACTGTTGGATTATAAATGACAAAGGGCAGGTACAAGGTTTGT
Organism: Glis glis; assembly: GCA_004027185.1. NCBI lineage: Eukaryota > Metazoa > Chordata > Mammalia > Rodentia > Gliridae > Glis > Glis glis. Next base: position 1,913 of record PVJS01051170.1, on the reverse strand, counting down.
AACTGTCTTATCTTCTACCTCAGTGCCTAGTTTAGTGCAGTATCCATTACAAAGCATACTTTAAGAAAAGCTTTTCCAATTTTTTTTCTTCCAGGAATCAGGGAAAACCACTTTATTTAAGATCGTCATTTATCTAACGATCATGTGTGGACATCTTATATGTGAAATACTGGGAAGAAAAAGATAAAAAAGATTTGATTCTTTCTCTTCTGAAATGTACAATCTGACTGGAAACTTGGGCAGGTGAATAATGAAATACAGTATAGTATAAGAACTAAACTATAGAAATGAACCAAGTCTGTGGTTGGGAAATAAGGAGCGATCAATTCTTTGCAGCCATGTCCAGGTAATCATTCATTTATTTATTCACCATTTGTTTCTTTATTTCTTTTACTAACATTTTTGTTGCTAGGAGGACATAATTGGTGATAGAAACACAGTGATGACTAGTTTTGTCTTTGCCATGGAGGAACTTAGACTGTGAGAAAAGACAGACACTTGACAACATTTGAGCTGTATCTTGAGAGATGGATACAAGCCAAGCAGAACACTTCGAGTCTAGGAGAAAGACAAAAGAAAAGCAGAGATGTTGAAGACAGTGTAGTAGTGCTGGTGAGGCTGGGGGTAGAGAGGATGAGGAAGTGAAGCAGAAGAGAGATGAAGAAGTGGTGGCAGAAAAGAAGTCTGGGTAGACCGGAGTAAGACCATAAAGATTCCCTAAGGACATGTAATGGGTTTGTGCACTGTTTAAAGGATAATAGGAACTTTGCCAAGATTTATCCACAGAGATAGTATCAGTTCTGATTTCAGGCATGTAAGTTTGAAATGAAGATGTCATGAAAACACATTCAAGGAAGCAAAGAGCAGCTTACATCAAAAGCCGACACTTGGGGAACTATAGAAGGGAATATTAAATTGCTAAGTTTATAAACTGGTGTGATGTGAGGCAGAAGGAGTTAAAAGTAAGTGTTTTCCATTGGGTGACTAACTGGATGCTACTGTCTCCCAGTCTATAGGAGGATGAGTGAGTTCTTGGAATCAAAACTGCATTAAGTTGGGGATATGCTGTGTCTAGGGGACCAGGTAGAAACAAACAGAAATGCAGTTCTAAGGTCAGAAGAGAGGAAGGAGTTTGTACTATCAGTTTAGGTTGGTCTGAATAGAGTTGAAGCCCTGTGGATAGAGGACTTTTATCCTGAGAGGGTGTGGTCTAAGAAAAATGAGTGTCGAAAGGCTGGTTAAAGGAGGAAGCACAGATTGAAGGGGGGAAAATACTCAGGAAGGAGAAAGCCCAGAAGAGTGTAGCATAGACGGAAGCACATACTTGTGAAGGAATGCTGCCCAGTGTGATCCGAAGGCCACCCGCACCACATTCACCTTGTTTGCCTCGTAATGCAGATTCCTAGACCCCAATCCAGGCCTACTGCATCTGATCCTTTAGGGATGTGACTAGGAAACTTGCATTGCTAACAAGTGCTCTAAGTGAGGCTTATGCATGCTAAAATGTGGGGACTACTGGTCTACCATACAGCATAGTGGTAGAGTATGATGAGACCTAAAGAGAGGACCTGGCATCTGATAATTAGTAGGGCTCTGCCAACCCCAAATGAACTGTACATCAAAGGCTGGGTGGACAGAAATCAGAAGGCATTTAGGCTAAGTCAGACACTTATGGTAATGAAATGTCGTTGATTTTAAGAAAGTAGGCATGATAGGCTGGGCGTGATGGTGCATGCTTGTAATCCCAGTACTTTGGGAGGCGGAGACCGGAGGATCCAGGTTCGCGGCCAGCCTCAGCTCTCTCTCTCTCTCCCTCTCTCCCTGTCTCTCTCTCTCTCTCTCTACTTAGTGAGGCCCTCCGTAACCCCGTGAGACCCGGTTTCAAGATAAAGTATAAAAAAATAGGGCCAGGG
>PVJS01051169.1:0-14067 GCA_004027185.1 Glis glis | reverse complement strand
CCCGGATCCTCTGGTCTCCGCCTCCCAAAGTACTGGGATTACAAGCGTGCGCCACCACGCCCGGCTTAGTGTTTATTTTTTAAAAGACCTCTTCCAGGAGAAACAATATTTTGAGATATTATTCAAGTGATAATCTGGAGTCTAACATCTCAGTAGTCTAAAATCTATTCCAGATTATGCTGTACCACTGGAGCTGGGCTCTCTATCCAGAGTGACCTCATCACTCTGTCCTTTCCATATCCTCTTCCCTGAATCCAGCTGCTTTCACCAATTGGGCCTCTGGTAGGGTGTTCCAAGGCCATACAGGGTGTGGGTGAAAATGCAGTGCGGTGGTTTTACAAGGATGTTGCTCATTATATGAAGAAGGTGCCTCCTTATGTGGTGTCCAAGGAGACGACCTCCTCTGGTCTTAGTCCAGCTCCATCTCTAATTATCTGGCGTTTCTCTCAGTGGCCCTGAGAATTGTGCACATGACCAACTTTCCCTTTTCACGTTGGCTCCCATGATGTTTGGGGTCATGGGTGGCTGACCTCTGCATCTTTGTTGTCTTCACCTTTCTCAGCCTCACTTCTGGCTTCTGCTTTATCCCTATCTAATTCCTTTTTTTTTTCTGTCAGTTTTAACCTTTGCCTTGTTGCTTTAACATAATCCCCTAAGTCTCCTTAACACTTGCTTGTCCTAGGTGAAGACATATGGGAATAAACAAGTCGAATGGGGATGCCATCCCTACCTGACAGATGAGGAAACTGAGGCCCTGAAGGGCAAGCCAACTTGCCCAATGTCACAAAGTAGTAGTAAGGCCAGGCTTGGGCCCGCTGACTCTGCAGCTTGCTCTCTTCTTACCGTCTCTGCAAGCTCAGAAATATATGCAGAAAGATCCATATTAGGGAATTTGAGGAGCCAATAGCAGTGGCTGGTGGGGCGAAACTGATGAGAAGTGAAAGCTACACTTCCATTTCACACTCAGGAAGGACACATTTATGGAACATTTTGGTCATTGGGGTATAAGTAATCTGGAGAGTCAATTCCAATTGCATTGTAACCTTGATTAACTGAGACTGGTTAGCTCGGGTAATTGAATTGTCAAGTTAACTGAGAGTCAACTCAATAGACTGCACTTTTCCATCCTGACTGTTGAAAGTTTTCTTTATGTCTCCGATGACATTCCTGCCTCAATTAGGATAATTTAATGCACAGGTTGGGGCCATTATTCTAATTCTGTAATAATATACAGAATATTGTATTATTACAGTATAATTCTACATTCCATGGAACATGTAATGCAAAGCCCAGAACATAGTAAGGCCTTGGTCCTGCTCCCTGATTCAGTTGAAAAACAGGCATTTTCATGGGCCTTGGGGGTCGGGCTTGTATTTATTAGTTGTCTCTGAGCTAGACAGTGGTGGACACACAGATAGGACACTGAGCCCACACCCCGCGTGCACGTGCTCCTCCACTGGCCAACCCAACTTCCTGTCTAGTCCACTGACCTGAAAACAGCCTGGCATGAGTCTTTTGTTCTTTGATTTGCCTTCAGTTACATGAGCGCCTGAGTTGGCAGGATTCTGGTCAATCAAAACTGGGGGTTAGGGTTTGAATGGACACATTTTGGGGGGGACACAATTCAGTCCATCACAACCTCTGTGCCACTGGAAGACAGCCCGTTAAAAAGATGCCACCTCTTATTCTGCCTCCCCTCCCCCAACACACAAGAGGAAGGAGAGGGAAGGGTGGGGTGTCTTGAGGTGGTCCTCACTCCTCCCAAAGAAAGGGAAAGGAAGGCAGGAAAGACCAGACCACATCCTTTTGCTCCTGCGGGCCCTGAGCTGAAGCATGTTCAGGGCCGGGGAGGGGGAGAGCTTTAAAACAATTGTGATCCAAACTTAAGATGAACTGAACTTTTTAATAACCAAAATGAACCAGAAAAGGGTAGACTCTTCCCAAGGTGCCATTAGGGATCTGCTGTGCACGGAGGGGACTGGACTGAGCACCATGAGGAGGTCAGAGTGCTAGTAAACTGTTTATTTTTTTTTCCCACTGGGAGAGACTCATTCTCTTGCTATCAGAAGGATGGTCTGTTTCCATGGACTCTGGCACACACCACTCGGGGAATGCCTTCCCTTCGGTGGTGATGCTGCAGAGGACTAGGTCCCAGGGCATGAGGTACAGAGGAAGGACCCAGAGCTGCCTCCCAGAGGAGGGACATCTGAGCTGGGGATGTTGGGGAGAATGAGCAATCAGAGGGCACCAGCCAGATTCGGGTTGGGGGAGACAAGGGCAAAAGGTGCTTCCAGCATCAAGGCCTAGAGGCAGGAGGGGCTTCGCATTTTCCCGAAACTGTGATTTAGCCTAGGGTAGTGATTTAGCCTAGGGTAGTGATTTTCTGGCTCTGAAGTTCACAGAAGGAAAAAAAAAAGTAATAGTTGGAAATCAATATAGGAATACCAGCTTTGCATTTTTGCCAAGAAAAGACATAAAGAAAAAAAATCCTGCTGTCTGTTTTCATCACCCTTCCTGAAAAGAAGGGGTATTTTAACATCCCCCGCCCCAAACAAGAGGGAGGAGAGAAGCCCACAATCTCAGAATGACATAGCGTCCTTTCAGTTGAATAAATACGGCCTCATGAAAGATTCACTGAATTTCCCCCTTCTCGCTGATTTTGCTGGGGTTGAAGCTTGGCTGATTCTGAGTGTGTGTGAGTGTGCATGTGTGAGCGAGGGTCTCTGCGTGTGAGTGTCTGTCTCTGTGTACAACTTCACGGGTGTGTGAGCAAGCGTGTTGCAGGTGTGCGTGAGCATCTGTGCGTGCGAGTTTGTAGGGGTATTTGCAAGCGTGTTTAGAGGTGCTTGTGTATTGGGATGGGGGAGAAGAGATGAGCCATACGCGTTTGGGATCTAGAGTTCCCACATTACTCCCAGGACCTTCACCTGGTCGAAGCCCACCCATGGTGACTGGGGGGGCATTCCTCCCTCTGTCCCCGTCCACCGGCACCCCCTTGGGCTCCCTCTTCTCCTGTGCTCCTCACTCTTGCCATGGCGGAGCTGACCCCTCGGGCCCGTCCCCTGGTGGGAGGAGAGGCCAGTCAGCACCCGCCAGACTTCACACTTCTGCCAAGAAGAATCGTTCCTCCGCACGGGAGCCTTTACAGCCTCTGACACATAGCCACTCGGGGGAAGCAAAAGTGGGCCAAGTCCTTACGCAGCAAAGGCCTCAGCTCCCTGGGGGCCTGGCCCTTCTTGAGCCTCTCACATGGTGTGTGACCTTGAGTGAGCGAAGCTGCCCTTCAGCCCCCGTGGCTGGGACCATGCTACAGGTGACCTTGAGCTTCCTGGATGTGGCCGTGCTTCAAACTCCTGGATGGAACTTGAGGTTGCCCCTCACTGGCGCCAAGCCAGCTCCTGATCTCTCTCTGTCACCCCTCCCCAGGAAAATGACCTGCTCCAGGCAAGCTGACTGCCACTAGATCCATCCAAAATTCTGCATCGTCCCTTGCTTCTGTGACTTTTTGGCAGTTCTCACCTGATGAGACTTCCTTTCCAAACCACAGCCCAACTCGGAAGGTCAGCTATAAGGCCGCCCCCTCCAGGAAGCCTTCCTGCAGGACTTCTGTGAATGCTGATTTTGCTCACTGGGTGAGGGGAGTGTGGGATTGGCTCTCACCTCTGAATCCTGCCCCAGTTTTTAAAACATATGCTCCCCCAACCTGGCCCAGACTTGCCTTTCCACCTTGGTTTTTTTGTTTGAGATTTTAAAATTCAAATTAATCTCCTCTCCTGGTCCCCTGTGCTGATTGTGCCCAATTGTTTTTTAAAGCCACACTTTGGTTTTTATTGTTTTTAAGTTCGTCTTTTTATGGAGTCATTTTTTAAGGCTTATTATTTCTCATTGATTTTACTTTCTTGCTTGGTATTTACTGTAAAAAAGGAAACAGGAAGTAGCAGGAAAGTGGGGGTAGGAATGTGGGGGGGGGAGTCCAGCGGTGCAGGAGCTGGGGTGCTGGGGACCCTGGCCGCTGAGTCAGGGCGGGGGAGCTGGGTGTCAAGCAGGATGGATCTAGGCTCAGTCTCAGCTGCATTCATTCCACCTCTCTGAACTTCAGTTGCTTCATCTGAAGATAGGGATAAAATTCCAAGTACAGAGATAAATTGGAAAATGAGGGAGATACAATGTCATTCCAATTTAACTGTGAATCAAGTTGGAAAATGCCCATATGGTACCTGGCACGGTACTAGGTGCGAGCAGAATGTAGTCTCTCCTCGTTTTCATTCCCCAAGCAGAGCCCTGGGCTGGCGTTCAAAGATGCTTCCCTTTGAAACGGGGCTGTCCCAGCTTGCCAGGTGCCTTTCTATGAAATAGAGAAGGGCGCCCCCTCTGGGCAGATTCGGGTATCATCCCATTGGGTAGCAAATGGTGGTTTGCACTTGGGGAAGTTCCAGGCCCAATTCCCACCTCGAACTGCACATCCATAGGCAGCGGCCTCCTAGGTGACGGAGCCAGAAAGCCAACCTCCTGTGGAACGCTCCCCATCCCTGCAGCAGAGAGACACAGGGGAGCCATGAAGCTGGCCCACTAGGCAGCTCTGGGCACCAGCACCGTCAGTGGAAGGTGCTTATGTCAGAATCTTCTAAGGAGGAGATACATACTTTTCTCTCTTTTTATGTAAATGCTAAAGTCCTCTGTGTGGACGCAAGCTCCCTAAGGACAGGCCTCCCACTAACTCCTCTTTGGATTTTTCTCTTTGCTTAGCATATAGGAATGCATAATAAATCTGTGTCTTACTGGTTACAAGGGTGAGGGAACGTGAGGAGGAAGCCCAGGAGGGAAGGAAAAAATGGCCCAGGAAGACTCTGCCCTTCCAGCTGCAGTCTCTGGGAGTAGAGGTGGTGGAGCAGGGAGGTGCCAGCTCAGGATCCTTTTCCTTCAACTCCTGGTTTGCAGAACGTCTTACCTGGCCAAATGCATTGCAACAGAATTTCAAATCTGATTTCCCATATGCCTTTGCATTCTGACAAGTTCCCACTGGCCATGACTTTTATGCCACAGGGTCCCATGGATAGTTACTGCTCCTGGGAAAAGCTGTGACTTAATTTTGTTTTTTCCTTCAACAAATCCACAGTGAGCACTTACTGAGTGCCAGGCGCCCTTCTGATGTGATGGTGGCCAAGGAGACGACAGGTCTGCTCTCGGGAGCTGCCATCTTACTATGTTCTCGGTTGTGGTCTTTGCCACCTGTCCAGTCACAATTAAGAGGGACTCAGGTAACATATTTGGGAGCAAAAAGAGGGCAGGTTGTGGGCAATTTTGTGAGGGAGCAAATAGTGCTGGAGGAGTGACAAGGTGGTAGCCAGGATTCTTTTAAAATTTTAATTTTTGGTAGACTACATTACTATTTCTTGATTGGCACAAAATAGTTATACATGTCTATGGGGTACCATGTAATGTTTTGATTCGTGTATATATGGTGTAATGATCAAATGCTGTTAATTAGCACATCTACCACCTTAACCTTTTGTCATTCTTAGTAATGCCTGCAGGGTTGCCTGTGCTTTGGGCTCCTCTTCTCTAGCCTCTATTCTGCCACCTCATGATGGCTAAAACTGTGAATTTCACCACCTTAGGCCTGAACAGTCACTCCCAGTGGCTCCCCATCTTGTCCCATAAATTCCCAGCTCTTAGCATGGCTTCAAAGGTAAAGCCCATGCCTCTGTCTTTAGCCTCACACCACACACAGCAATAATGCAACTGCTTGTGACAGCCCAGAGCATCCTTCATGAGGAATGAGACTGTGTTCCTCATGACTTTGCCTGGGCAGTTCTCTCTGCTTGCAACATTCTTACCCACTATGTTAGTTTGGTTTCCGTTACTATAACAAAATACTGGAAGCTGGTACTTTATAAAGACAAGATGTTTATTTAGCTCTTTGTTCTGGAGACTCAAGAACATGGTGCTGGCTCTGGTGAGGACCTCATGACAGATGTGTACAATGGTGGGAGCATGGATGAGAGGGAGAGACCACATGGTGAGACAGATCAGAGAGAGAAGAGGGGCAGGGCTGGCTCCCTCACCACAATTCTCTCAAGAACACTGACTTAGGAGTTTCATGAGAACTACCTTAACCTCTTCCAAAGACACACACCTATGGCCTAATGACCTCCTCCTAGGCTCTACCTCTTAAAGATCCTATCACCTCTAATGCCACCACTCTGAGGACCAAGTTTCTAGTATATAAACACTTGGAGAACTAACCATATCCAACCATGGCACTCAACTCACCTCTTTATCATTGACTGGTTCCCTCTCCTCTTTGGGGGTTTAATGTCACATGTCACATTCTCAGTAGAAGGCAGCCTTCTTGCTCCTTCAGGCTGCGTTAGGGCACAGGCATCTGTCTCCTATGGAGATTCTGGTTCATGGGTTTTCCATGAAGCTCAAGACTTGCGTGGGCTCCCAGGTGCTGCTGGCGCCACTGGTCCCTGGTCCACACTTCAGACAGCAAAGCCATCTAGGCAATTGTATCTGATTCCACTAAAACAGTACAAGGAGGGTACTTTCACCATTGGGGGTGTCAAGGACTCCCTGGAGAATCGCAGGAATGTTTTGGATACTCCCTAACAAAATGCATATATCCTAACATTTTTGCATATATTACAGAGATTTTATGGCCTTCCAAAGCTCGTTCATGCCCTGGATGGAAATCGCTAACCCAGGGACACCTAATAGTGCAATGGTTAAATACCTGCGCCCTCCTGTGCCGAAACCAGTGTTGCCACTTAGCTGGCTGCCCTCTCTGAGCCTTCATTTCCTCGTTAGAAAAGTTGTTTAAACTAAGAAAAAGATGATACCCATGGTAACTTTCCCATGAGTTCTTGTGAAGACTCAAAGCCCTAATGCAAGAAAAAGTGCTTAGCACAAGGTCTGATAAGCTCTTGATAAATATTAGTTATTCTTTTTCTTATTATTACCAAGAATAATTGATGTGCACAGAGAGGAGCTGTAGCTGGAGGGACTGAGTGCCAGCAGGACAAGCACTACCTGGGCACTCAGGCACCTGAGTCCTGCCCTGAAGAATTTCTAATTCTTTATTTTGAAACAGGGTCTCACTAAGTTGCAGAGGGTCTCACTAAGTAGCCGAGGCTGACCGTGAGCCTGCTATCCTCCTCTCTCAGCCTCCCAAGAACTGGGATTACAAGCATGCCTCACCATACCCGGCTACATGTCCTATTTTTTAAAGAGGACACTGAAGTTTCAGCTTCAGATTGTGTCTTGAGCCCAGAATCGCTCAGCTTCTAAGCAGCAGAGTGAATTTTGCCACTGGCTGTTCTCTTCTACCACTGGGTTTTTCCCCCCCTCTGTATTTCCCTGGATGAAAGTAAACAAACAAGTGGAGGCATAGAGTGGTCTTTTTTTATCCCTTATAAAAATATTTAAATTATTTCCCCACATTTTAATAAAACGATATTAACTTTAATTTTCATCATTTGCGGCAATGTTACAGAGCCGCCTGTGAACTTTTCTCAGCCCATTAGTTGCTTGGGTGGCTAATTACTAGCCATTAATTTTGGTGAGGCTTTCTGTAAAGTGACGGCTCCAAAGAGTCATTTACCTGTTTATTCAGACTTTCCACCAAAGACCTATTTTTCTTTGCAACAAACCCAATATTAAGTATGCAACTAGTTTTATTTATTTATTTTTACAAAGAAACCCTGACCTGTGAAAGCCCTTTTCTTTTCATCCTGGTTTCAAAACAATTCATTCATGCGTTTTAAGAAGTTATGCAAATGAGCTTCCCTTGATTTTAGAGGATTTCTCTGGAATTGATTTTGGGATTCTGTATTAATTACCAGTACTCAGGCATAGGGGCTGTCACATAATGGATATATTTAGCAAGAATGACAAGACTGATAATTATGCACAAGGAGCCTTAGAAAAGGGATTGTTTACTTTGATGTTTAATTTCGGCAGACTCCTTTAGTTTGTTAAACTTAATCAAAAGCAATCAAAATACACTGGTGTGAATTACAGCAAATTAATTTCAATCCAATGGAAAACATCATGTCTTTCAAATTTGAACGTTGAACTGGAACTTGTGAATGAATGCAAGCGGGGAAGTGGTAAGTTTTTGGTTGTGGAACACTTGTGCAGAGCTTGAATTGGGATTTGGGTGGGGACTGGGCAGGATTCCTTGAAGAGTTATGCTTTCAAGGAAAACTGAAGCTCTAGGAATGACCTTCATCTTTGGCTTTAAGGCAAACTCAATGACTTTGGAGGGTCCTCGAACTCAGTCTCTAGGGACCTTGGTGTCTTGATCCATTCAATAACAATACTCTTGCCTGGCTACAGTTATTAGTAAAGAAACAACCTACCTTTATCATCTTTGTTAAATGTGTTCTCTGAGCCAGTGTGTGCACCGATTCTCTCCCTTAAACCCAATCATCGCTCTATGAGGTTGGCGTCCCCATTTATCCGAAGGGGACTCAGCTCTAAGACACGTTGAGCCCAGGCTCTCTCACCTCAGATTACTACTCTGGGGAAATTGTGTTTAATTTCAGAAGACTTGTTGGGTTTGACAACTTAATCAGATGCAATCAAAACATGCTTATGAAACATATAGGAAATTAATTTCAAGCCAATGCAAAAGATTATATCTCCCAACCGTGGAGAATCAAGTGAGAAAGTGGCTGTGTAAATATTATGTAAAATGTTGACTGCTATGCAAATGAACAGTAGTGAAAGTAAGGGAACAAATCTAGGAGACTGTGCAGAGACCAGTTCTCCACAGTGCTTGGCTCCCCCAGCTCCTGACTCATCGCAGGCGGCTGGGTTTGAGTTCAGGAGATTTGTAATTCAGAGGGATCTAGTGAGTCATTCAAACATTGACTCATTGAATCAATTTTCTGAATATCTACCCAGATTGAGGTACATGGAGAAAGACACAGAGTTTACTAAGACATTATCTTGACCTTGGGATTCCACTGTATAGTGGCCATGACATATAAATTGTTCATGATAATCCAAGAAGCCACAGAGGATGAGCAAAATGTGGTATTTGTTTACAGTGTTTTAGGGATGGGAACTGTGTTTGTCTACTAGTGTGCACCCGGAAACTCAGGGCACACAGCCTGGCTACAGAGTGTTTGATAAATTTCCTTGAATAATGAACTATTAACTGTTGAACAATGTGCGAGAAACAGAAATTTCAAGACCACCATCTCAGTTAAGGCGAGGCTTTAATACCGCGGGGCCACCGTCCTCCAGCACAGGCTAGAACACCTTGTGTAGCTCATAGTTCCCCTTTTATAGAGCAAGCCGGGGTACAGAAACAGAGTTTTGCAGATTATGGTTCAAATCAGCCAACCACAGAAAATTTTACCTTATTTAGAAGTAAAGTGGTTAGTTTAGGGGAGTGGGCTGAACACAGAGGCGGGGGTCAGTAGGAGCTGGTTTCTCGGGCATTGTCCTAGGGGCCATACGGGCAGGAACTAGTTTCGTCCTTGGGGAACTGGTTTTGTCCTTGGGGCAGTGAGGACAGGGAGTTTAATTTTAGGGTAGAAAACGAGGCTAAAAAAATTACTTTTAGGGTGTGATATCACATTAACGAGTCCTGGATATCAGTGGATATCTAAATGAAACTGTTTCTGCACTTTCAACACCAAACATGTGGGATTTATCCCACCAACAACCATTGATCCTCAAACTCTGCAGACACTAACTGGGTGTTCAGTGACTCAGTTCAACTCTGATACTACCCAGAGTTAGTGCAGACCCCCTTGAGTTGAGGGCTCAGTCTCACAGGAAGGTCCTCCCACTTGAGACACCAATCCAAAATCTGGGGCTCCCTGTACTTCTGACCACCTGGCTATAAATTGAGGATTCCCATGACTCCCTCCATGGCTTCGATAATTTGATATAACTGCTCATGAAGCTCATGGAAACACTTATGTTTACCAGTTTATTATAAAGGATGGAAATACAGATGAAGAGGCATCCAGAGTGAGATCTGGAAGGCTCCCAAGTACACAAGAATCCCTATAGAATTTCGGGGTTGCCACCTGGCTACATTCATCAACTCAGAGGCTCTCTGACCCTCTTCATTTAGGGTACTCAGTGAAATTTCCATTGCCCAGGTATAATTGATTACACCACTGGTGATCAACTCCAGCCCCTCCCCTCCTCCTGGGAGGTTGTGAATGAGGCTGAAAGTTCTAGTCCTCTAATTACAAGGTTGGTTCCTCTGGCAACCAGCCCCATCCTGAACTATCTGAGGCTTTCAGCCACTAGTCACTGTGTTAACATAAACTCAGGTGCAGCTGAACCGGGCTAATTATGAATAACAAAAGAAGCTCCTATCACCTGTATCACTCAGGAAATTCCAAGGGTTTTAGAAGCTCAGCACAGGGAACCAGGAGCAAAACCCAAGTGTTGTAACAAAAGATTCTTCCAGCACCCTTATCAGTCGGGAAATTACAAGGGCTTTCTGAGTTCTGTACTGGGATCTGGGGATGAAGACCAAATACATATTTCTTATTATATCACAATATCAGAGTGGATGACAGTCAACTGAGCCTTGTAAAGGTGAATCAGGTATTTAAGGGTAGAGAGGTTGGGAAGGGCGCCCCAGGATGAAGGAACAGTGTTGGGTGTTGGTGGCTCTACTGGCTAGAAGCAACCTTGACACAGGGTGCATAGGTCACCACAGTTGGAGGAAAGGGTGAAAGGCCCTTTATTCTGTAGGTTTGGGAGAAGGGAGTGGTCTAAACCTGTCATCACAGATTGTCTCCCAGCGCAACTCTGCCACCAGCTGCCTGGGGCTTGAGCCTGCGTCCTGCCCTTTGACAGCTGGGTTACATTGGGCAACTTACTTAACATCTCTCCGTCTCCATATCCTCGAGCATACAATGGGCGTAGAGCCTTATTTCACAGAGTTGTGAGGATCCTGTGATCTGTAATGTGTAAAGAGCATTTAAAAGACACCAGGCCCTAGTTATCCTTGAGCTGGTTCCAACTGTTAGTTGATGGTCGAGGGTCCCCGGGCACCCAGCCTTGCCATGTATCGCTTGAGACCATGGCTGAGCTCTGTGATCCTTGCTTTCTCCTTTGTGAGTGGGCTGTGGAACGGGATCTGCACGAGGTGAGGGTTAGAGGACACCTTGCCAGCAAAACCCTTTGCACAGTGCTTGCCTGGGAGCAAGTCAAACCAGACCTGGGCCTGGGTTTAGGAAGACAACTCCAAGATAAGCAGAAGGGTGGGTGGGACAGGAAGGGTGGGGATGTGTCTGGAGGCTGTTGGAATTGTGGGTGTGAGAGCCATCCATCCATCCATCCATTCATCCATCCAGCCATCCAGCCAGCCAGCCAGCCAAGCTTTTAGGAAGCCCAAACTAAAGCTATGTCGGGGTGGGGGTGGGGTGATGCAGAGAAGAGGGTAGGATGAACTTGAGAGACTTGACTGCTGGGCTTGGAGGTTTAACCTGGGGAAGTGAAGAAGAGAAAGTTAAGGTTTCTAGCCTGGCTCCTAAACATCTAGACATCTCCTGCACATTGACAGAGATGGAGAACCCAGGAGTAACTGGTGGGGAGGAAGAAATAGGACGATGGGGCTACTGGTGGGGCAGATGTGTGGCTGAGAGGGTTCCAGACAGCACCTCTTGTGAGCTGATCACATTTGAACAGTACTGTCCACATGGCTCTCCATTATTAAGGAGAGGAACTTAGCCATATTACTTCTTTTCTTTATTATGGTAAAATACACTGAACAAAAATTTTTACCATCATCAAGGGCATTCACCATCCATTTCCAGAACACTTTTATCTTCCCAAACTGAAACTGTGTACCCATTAAATACTCACTCCCCGTCTCCCTTCCTCTACCTCTAGAATGGTGGTTACCATTCTAGTAGAATAACCACCACTGTACTTTCAGTCTAGGAATTTCACTACTCCAGGGACCTTATTTTTTTTTTTTTTTTTTTGGTACCGGTGATTGAACTCAGGCACATTCTACCTCCAGGCTACACCCACAGCCCTGTTTTTTTTTTTTTTATTCTTTATTTTGAAACAGGGTCTTACTAAGTTGCAGAGGGCTTCACTAAGTAGCCGAGGCTGGCTGTGAACCCAGATCCTCCTGTCTCAGCCTCCCAAGTGCTGGGATTAAAAGCATGCGCCACCACGCCTGGCTCCAGGGACTTTACATAAATAGAATCATACAATATTTGTCCTTTCGTGACTGGCTTATTTCACATGGCTTAGTCTTTCAAGGTTCACGCATGTCATAGCGGGTGTCCAAATGTTCTTTCTTTTTAAAGCTGGAAAATATTCCATCATACGTATAAACTATATTTTGCTCATGCACTCATATGATGGACACTTGGTGGCTTCCATCTTTGGACTATTGTAAATAATGCTGCTGTGAACATGTGTGTACAAATAGCTGTTCCAGTCTCTGCTTTCAGTTCTTTTGTGTCTATACCCAGAAGTATAGTTGCTGGATCATATAGTAATTTTATGTTTAATTTTTTTGAGAATTTCTATACTGTTTTCCTCAGCAGCTATATCGCCTTATATTCCCACCAGCTGTGGACAAGGGTTTCAATTTCTCCATATTTAGACCAACACTTGTTATTTTCTGTTTCTCTTTTTCTCCTCTCCCCTTCCTCCCTCCTTCCCTCTCTCTTCTTTGGAGACAGGTCTATTCAAGTCCTTTGCCCATTTTTGAATTGGCGTTGATTTTTGTTGTTGAGTTGTAGGAGTTATTTATGTGTTCTGGATATTAATCCTATCTTATTTACAAATATTTTCTCCCATTCTCTGGGTTGTCTTTTCATTCTCTTGATAGTGTCCTTTGATGCATAAAAGTTTTTGATGTCGAAGTCCATGTTACCTATTTTTTTCTTTTGTTGCCTGTACTTTTGATGTCATAAGGAACCATATCACTTCTTGTATCACGTAAGGAAGTGTCACGTTGTTATGCCAAGTTCCTGGAATAATGTTGAGACTATATGTCTTAACAAAAGCTATCTTATAATTCTCTTGGGTTACTGTAAATATTAAACATATGGACACACAATGCCAAGTTTGCAATACCTGGACTTTTCTGTCTGAATTTTCTCTTATGTATCAATGGCCTCATCAATCTTCTAGTCTCTAGGCCTAAAAATAGTCATTCTTGACTTCCTGTCTCTTTCTTTCCATAGCCAGTTGTAGAAACTAGGGAATTGTTTTTCTCTTCTCTTGGACAGCCAGTATACATATACCAGCCTCCCAGAAGTTCTGGCCATCAAAACATGGGCAGAGGGATGTGGGGAGGGAGCCCCTTGTACTCTTCCTGCTTTAATAGGAGCCAATGCCCAGCTTCCTGGGAGGGTGTCTTAGTTCATTTTACATTGTATTACAGAAGTCCATAGACTAGGTAATTTGTAAATAAAAGAAATTCACTTTTTACCATTCTGGAGGCTGGGAAGTTCAAGGTCAAGGTCGAGGGGCCTGCACTGGTGAGGACCTTCTTGCTGTATCATCCCTCAGGGGAAGGTGGAAAGGCAAGAACACACACGTGAAAGAGAAAGACAGAGGAAGGGGCCAGACTCACTTCTTTCACCAGGAACCCACTTCTGAAATAACTAACCCACTCCCACAACCAGGGCATTCATCCAGGAGGGCTCTCCTCTCATGATCCATCTCTCAGCTCTGTTGTACAGGGAATGAAATTCCCAACACCCAAACTCTGGGGGCACATTCGAACCATAGTGGAGGGTTAGGAGCTTCTGCAGTAGAGCGACTCCTGGACCCACACCTGTCTCATTCCCTTTGATGCTCTGGGGGTGAGGTCATGGTCGAGATCCTGGCCAGATTATTTTGGGCCCTTCCCCACTTTCCAGGCCTGCTTGGTGTGGTGGGTCAGTTCTTGCCAAAAGCTAATGCAGAGCCAGGCGTGGTGGCGCACGCTTGTAATCCCAGTACTTGGGAGGCTGAGACCGGGGGAACCGGGTTCGCGGCCAGCCTCAGCTACTTAGTGAGGCCCTCCGCAACTTAGTGAGACCCAGTTTCAAAATAAAGAATAAAAAAATAGGGCTG
>PVJS01051168.1:0-14068 GCA_004027185.1 Glis glis | reverse complement strand
CGGGCGTGGTGGCGCACGCTTGCAATCCCAGTACTTGGGAGGCTGAGACCAGAGGATCCGGGTTCGCGGCCAGCCTCAGCTACTTAGTGAGGCCCTCTGCAACTTAGTGAGACCTTGTTTTAAAATAAAGAACAAAAAAATAGGGCTGGGGGTGTAGCTCGGAGGTAGAATGCCCCTGGGTTCAATCCCCAGTACTGCAATAAATAAATAAATAAATAAATAAGACCTGTGGGCTTAATCAGCGAAAGACTTCTTTAAGACTCCTTTTCTAGATAGATACACAAAATAGAATTCCTAACAAAAAGAAAATAAAACCTTAGGTGTGGCATAGGTTTTGTTAAAAATGCAATTTGTCTTAACAGAAAGAGTTAACATCAGTAGGCAGTTAGCAGTTGAAAAATTACTTTAAATATATTCATCTCAGTGAAGACAGTAAACAAAGAGATATTAAGTAATTTTTTACAAGTACCCTGTTGTGAAACCAGCCGATCAGGTTTAATAGCAACTGGCATTTCTACTAATTTTGCAAGAAAGATACGTTGGGGATAATTTCATCTTCTAGAGCAAGTGTCAATAATCTGTTCGGCGATGAGTTTACAACGACACCGCCTAGCACAACCACCAGCAAGCAACCTGGAAATGTAAGTTTTAGTGGTATTTGCTAACTGAAGGATTAACGTTAACTTCAGTCAATAGAGAAAATAAACTTGATTAGCAGAATGCATTAATATCAAATCAGCTTTGTAGATAACATGTTCCCTGCTATCCCAAGGTATCGGCTTCACTCTTTCTCAAGAGAACCCCAAAGGAAAACACTTTTCATTCTAATTGTGTCATTTTAATATTCATCTTGTAAACAATGCAGCATTTTTGCAGGAAGGTAAAAATCCAGGTTACTTTTTAAAATAAATTCCCAAGGAACTGAGGAACTGGAAAATCTGGTGTATTTTTTAATTTTTAATTTTTTTTTTTTTTTTTGCAGTACCGGGGATTGAACCCAGGGGCGTTCTACCTCCGAGCTACATCCCCAGCTCTATTTTTTTTCTTTATTTTGAAACCGGGTCTCACTAAGTTGTGGAGGGCCTCAGTAAGTAGCTGAGGCTGGCCGTGAACCCGGATCCTCCGGTCTCAGCCTCTCAAGTACTGGGATTACAAGCGTGCGCCCCCACGCCTGGCTGGTTTATTTTTTAATTGATAACAAAGACTGCCAGAGGAGCACATGACATCATGATTTTCTTTTTATCATTAAATATACAATTATGTAAAGAGAAAGTGTGCTGGGATCTCCCTAAGTAATACATACAACCCCTAAAATGAATTTTCACATAGTAAAAGTATCATTTCAACAAAATGAAAATAAAAAGTTATGAATTTTTTAAAGTTCAGCCCTTTGTGTAGATGTTCAGTTATATTATTTTGATAATTTAGAAGTAAAACAGGGCCACAAATGAGCAAGCATTTCAATAGCCCAAAATGTTGGCAACTAGCAAAATTCAAACTACTTTTTCGGATGTAAGAATAAAAGTATAAAGAATTATGGTAGATTATAGAAAATCTAACAAGCCAGGCGTGATAGTGCATGCCTGTAATCCCAGTTCTTGGGAGGCTGAGACAGGAGGATCACAGGTTCGTGGTCAGCCTCAGCAGGTTGTAAGACACTCCTCAACCTAGCGAGACCCTGTTTCAAAATCAAAATTAAAAATAGGGCTGAGAGTATAGCTCGGAGGTGGAATGCCCTGGATTCAGTCCCTAGAACCCTCACCACCACCACACACACAAAAAGAAAATCTAACTATAGGTGCTTTAAAATGTCATGGTTAATGTCTACTTATTATACCATTCTTAATTATCAGAATATTAAAAATGATATATAATAGAGGATTTACTCAGTCATAATACCCCCCAAATGCATCTCTCTCTAAAGGTAAATATGATATGACAATAAGACATGATAGATATTTTTGGAAAGCTTATATCTATTCAGAGATAATGAAATATATAAGGAAATGTTTTCTGTCCAGCAAATGGGAATGAAAGTAATTATTGTCATAAAATACTTGACACATAAGTAGAAAAAATGTTTGAACATATTTAATATATTTCTGATTCCTCAAATCCTTATCTCTTAGTCTGTAAAAGCTCTAAAGCACAGAAACTCAGTTTATTACAATGCATTAGACTAATTCGAAAAAGGAAAATCACACATATTTACAACCTGTTTAGGGAGAGCTATAAGAGAATAGAATTGAGTTCTAGGAGGTACTGAACATTCTCTATTGCAGTAGGCGGTGCACGTTTTGATACCATACATATATTCTTATTCTCATTATGCAGTGAGCTTTGATCCTGATAAAGGACTCCCCCACACTTTATATAAAGTTACTGATGTTTTATCATTTTTAAATTTTAAGTGATCAAATATCCAAAGCTCCATATAATTTGTTACTTGTGCAATTATTAAAGCCCAACTGGTAACTAGATAGAAAAATTAATAATTTTGGAAAGATCTAAGTGAAAAGTAGTACATTTTCTAGCAAAGATGACTTCAAGTATCCCAAAACTATATATTTCCTAACAATATCTTGAATATATATACTTTTAAAACATGGTTTATATTGCAAAAAGTGACATTATGTAAGAAAAATAAAATGCTATTGTCTTTCCTGTTAATCCCAAAATGTGGAAAATACTTTTAGTTTGTATTAAGTTTAAAGAGGCAAGAGGCTTTGTGACACTTCAAAATGGAGAAATCAAAATCTTTTTGGGTTTTTTTTGCATTTAACAATAACTTTTATTTAAATTCTATTTCCAAAACAAGTCATATACAAGCAATTACAGGTGATTATAAAGGAAGGAGAACCCTTCGCTTCAGTGCTGTATCAGAAAAATTAAATTTCTTATAATCTAAACCCTGATAGTTTAAGCCCATTTCTTCCTTTCCCTTTTGACTTATTAATTTGGAAGCTCTATATTAATTTTATTAATGATTAGCATTGTTTCCCAATATTTATTTAAAATTCTGATTTTGAGTAGTTAGGACAGAGAGAGTCACAGGACAGAGAGAAACACATGAATCAAAAACTGATGGTATTAAAAGAAGAAATTGACAAATTCACCATTTTTGTCAGACCGCAGCTTCCTTCTCTCAATAACTGATAGACCATGTAAATAGAAAAACACAGATATACAGACTTGAATCACCGTCTTAGACAACTTGGCCTCATAGAATACTAATTGAACACTAATTGAAGTAATAGAACACTATTAATTGACACTATAGAACATGCCACCCAATAACAGAATATATATTTTTTTCAACTGTACTTGGAATATTTGTCAACATAAACCTTATATTATGCCACTAAAAAGCCTCAGTAAATATAAGATTAAAATTGTATAAAGTATGGCTTCTGACAAGAATGGATTTAGAGATCAATTATTTAAAAAAGTCTGAAATCCTATCTAATTTAAAATGAAAGAACATTTCTAAATAACATATCTGTCAAAGATGTAACAAGGAAAATTGAAAGAATATTTTGAGCTGAGTGAAAATTAATAACATGTCAGAAATTGTGGATGAAGCTAATGCGTGTTTAAAAAGCAAGAGCTCTTATTTCAATCATCTATACTTCTATCTTCAATTAAAAACAATTAAAAGGAAATGAAATCCAAAGGAAGCCAAAGGAAGAAAATAATTACATCAGAGCAGAAATCAGTGAAAGAGAAAACAAAATAAACAAAACAAAATTATACAGACCAATGAAACCAAAAAGCTGGTTCCTTGACACAAGTGATAAAATTGATAAGCTCCTAACCAGATCAGTCTAGAAAAAATGAGAAAAGACTAAAATAAGAAAAAGAAAACATTATGAACAATGTAATTCAACTTAGGTAAAAGAACAATTTTTTTGTGTGTGGTACTGGGGATTGGACCCAGGGGCATTCTATCTCTGAGCTACACCCCCCAGCCCTATTTTTTATTCTTTAGTTTTGAACCAGGGTCTCACTAAGTTGTGGAGGGCCTCACTAAGTAGCTGAGGCTGGCCGCGAACCTGCGATCCTCTTGTCTCAGCCTCCCAAGTACTGGGATTACAAGCGTGCACCACCATGCCAGGCTGATAATAGAATTTTAAACATGAATTTTTATGGATAAATTTAATGAAATAGGCCAACTCTGTTCTGAGACATTTATCAAAGAACATGGAATGAAATTTAAAAAAATCGTGCTGATGATGTAGCCAATGGTGGTGTGTTTGCCTAGCATGTATGAGTTTCCTGGGCTTGATTCCAAGCATAAGAAAGGAAAGAAAGAAGGAAGGAAGTTTCCTGGGTTTAATTCCTAGCATAAGAAAGGAAAGGAGGAGGAGGAGGAAGGAAGGAAGGAAAGAAGGAAGGAAGGAAGGAAGTTTCCTGGGTTTAATTCCTAGCATAAGAAAGGAAAGGAGGAGGAGGAGGAAGGAAAGAAGGAAGGAAGGAAGGAAGGAAGGAAGGAAGGAAGGAAGGAAAGAAGGAAGGAAGGAAAGAAACAGGACAAGAAAGGAGGAAAGAAAATTAAAGAAGATATTAAGAATGGAAACAGATACCATATTTCTAGATTAGAAGCCTCAATATTAAGATGTAAATTCTCCCCAAAATATTTCAACACAATCTCATTCAAAATTCCAGAAGAGTTTTGTAGAACATAAAGGAGTGATTCTAAAATTTGTAGGAAAAGGCAGTCTGGTAACCAAAGAATCTTTAAAAAGAAAAACTTACACCCTGATACCATGACTTTCTACTATAAATCTGCAGTAATCACAATAGTATGGCAACAATGTAAGCCTAGACATAAGAAAAAGTATAAACATCAACATCAACTATGAAGAAAGATATCTTTTCAACAAATAGTGCTAGAACAATTGGGTATCCACATGCAAAAAAAAAAAAAAGAATAGAATCTATAATCTATACTCTTCTCAAAAACTAACTCAAAATGGATCATCAGCCTAAATGTAAAACTATAATACTCTTAAAAGATAATAGGGGCCGGGCGTGGTGGCGCACACTTGTAATCCCAATACTTTGGGAGGCGGAGACCGGAGGATCCGGGTTTGCGGCCAGCCTCAGCTCTCTCTCTTTCTCTCTCTCTCTCTCTCTCTCTCTCTCTACTTAGTGAGGCCCTCCGCGACTTCATGAGACCTGGTTTCAAAAAAAAGTATAAAAAATAGGGCCGGGGGTGTAGCACGGAGGTAGAACGCCCCTGGGTTCAATCCCCGGTACCGCAAAAAAAAAAAAAAGAAAAAAGAAAAAAGAAAAAAGGTAATAGGGGAAAATCTAGGTGACCTTGGATTTGGTGATGACTTTTTAAGTACAACACCAAAATCATGATCCATGAAAGAAAAAACTGGTAAATTAGATTTTATTAAAGTGAAAAACTTCTGCTCTGTGAAACTACTGTTAAGAGAACAAGGATCAAAAACTGGAAACAACTCAAGTGCCCATTAATAGGAGAATGGGTAGCAAATTGTGGTATATCCATACAGAGTGGACTACTACTCACCAATGAAAAGAGATGATCCATAGATACATGGACACCATGGATGAATCTCAAAGCATAACATTGAATAAAAGAAATCAGACACAAAAGACTCTGTACTTTCTGATTTCACTTATGTGAAACTCTACAAAAGTAGCTGAGTATGGCTGTATGTCTATATTCACAGTACTTGAGAAGCTGAGACAGGAGGATTGCAGATTTGAGGCCAGCCTCAGCAAATTAGCGAGATTCTGTTTCAAAGTAAAATAGGGCTGGGAGAGTAGCTCAGAGGTAGAATTCCCCTGGGTTAGATCCCCAGTTTTTAAAAAAAAAGGAAAACTATAGTAACAGAAAGTAGATGAAAAGTTACAATGATTAAGGGTGGGAAGAAGGGATTGGCTGCAAAGAAGCACAGGAAAGTGTTTGGGGGCTGGAAATGTTCTATACATTGGCTCATATATTTGTCAAAGTTCACTGTACTACAATTAAACTGAATAAATTTATAATAATTATGTCTCAACAAAACTATTTTAAAACACTTTTGCAAATAGTATTCCTACCATTGATGGGTAAGCCTCTCTTGCCATTACTTTCAATGTCCAACATTTTATTTGAAGGGTTTTTTGGTTTTGGTTCTGGTTTTGGTACTGGGGGTTGAACACAGGGGCATTCTACCTCTGGGCTACACCCCAGTCCTTTTTTATTTTTTATTTCACAACAGGGTCTAAGCTGCTGAGGTTCTTGCTAAGTTGTCCAGGGTGGCCTCAAACTTGTGATCCTCTTGCCTCAGCCTCCTGAGTAGCTGGAATTACAGGCATGCACCCCTATACCTGGCCTTGAAAACTCAAATTTCTACTATAAAATAGAAGGCAGATCTCGGTTTTTGCAAGAAGAGGACTTTGAGCTCCTATTCTGTCTCTACTACCTATTATCATGAAACCAGTTTAGAGTTTCTTCAACTCCCTCCCAGTTTCCATATTTATAGAAGATGGATCATAGCAGAGCCAACCCAAAGGCTTTTGTTTATCAGAGTTATGTCCATAGATATTTAATGTATTCAAAATTAAAATGGAGAAAATTTAAAAATATTTAACTCATTTAAAAATAATAAGCCCATTGAATGTTAATACAAATGACATATTTTGATGAAAAAAGTATTTTCCAAAAGAAGAAAAAATTAATGAGGAGAGTACATTTTGCAAACCTGTTTAAAGTCTAACTTAACAGAAGACAAATGTATTCTCATATCTGTTTCTGCATTAAATCACATCATGAAACTTCTGGAAAACTCTACTGTACACTAACTAGTAAAGAAAAAGAGTGGGAAAAAGTAAACATCTTAAATCATTATGAATACAGTTTTAACTTTATGGAACCCACGTAAGGGTCTCAAAGACTGCCAAAGTCCCAGATTATACTTACAGAACTGCTGGTCTGATACAAAGCACTCAATGACTATTGGTCATTTTTATTCATAGATCCCATTCCCCTATGGGTTATTATGCTGGTCATCCCTGAGGATCCCCAAGAGGGATTGGGTATCCAAATCGCCATGGGTGCTCAAACCACAGATGCTCACATAGGGTCTATAAAATGGTGCAGTATTTGCATGTAAACTACATACACCCTCCAAAATACTGTAAATCATCTCTAGATTACTTATAATACCCAATACTGTGTAGAGAGCTGCTGTACTATATTGTTTGGGGAATAAGGATAAGAAAAAACTGTTTATTCTTGTGCATTACAAATGCAATTCTTTTTCTGCATATTTACAATCCACAGTTGATTGACCCTGAGGATACAGAACTCATGGATACAGAGGGCCTACTGCATGTATTTTTAAAAGACTTTGAAATCTCAAATAGATTATATGGAAAAACTCCAGTCTGAGATATTGATGCCTATTCTGAGTATTTATTTTCTTTCTCCAATTGAAATTTAAACTCCTGAAATTAATTTGTCGGAGCCTTGCTTTGCCCTTTAATGACTTACAATGAAATTAGTCCTTTAAAATGCTGCGGAAGGAAGAAAGGGAAAGAGAAGAGAATGGAAGGGAGGGAGGGAGGGCGGGCAGGCAAGCTGCCTGACTCCTAAGGTTTCTTGAAGGATTTGGGATATAGATGAAGACATCATCTTTGCTCCTTCATCCTAAGACTTGGTGGCTCTAGATTCCCTAATAAGTATAGCACCAACCAGGGAAGGCAATTCAATTCCTTGGGACTCAAAGTCTAAATGCTGCCCAGCTGGCTCTTCATGGGTAAGGGACCAATTTGTCTCGCTTTCCCTAGTGAGGAGAAATAGAATAGGCTAAAGATTCAGTGTGAAAGCTGTTCTGGGTGTCATGGCAGTAAAGGAAAAGTATATGTCATAACACCTTCAGAACTTCAAACAGGCTCAAGGCAAAAGAAAAGCTATTCCGTCATAGAAAAGTCCAGATCTCACATGATGAGAGAGGATCCTCTCTCTCTGTCTCCTCCCACAACAGCTTCTGCTTTCCCTCGGACTCAGGTGCTCCTAGAAACTGGTTTTCAGGGCAGCAAATCCCAAAAGAGAGCTCTTTCCTAATAGCCCACAGTTGCTGAGTCCTGGCTGCATCTGATTCCCGCCTCATGTTTCTGTATCCATCCATACGGTCTGAATTTAATTCAGTTGCTAGTGATTCTAAGGTGTTTCTAACTGCCTTAAAAGCATTGTTTTGAACTTGGTTGGGCATTATATCAAATGCAAAGAATGACCATTTCTAGGCTGCTATAAACCAATCCCTCCAAGGCACCCGTCCAAGGTAGGTGATCCGTATGTCTACAGTAGTCGTTTGCACAAACATGATTAGCAAAGTTTGTTAGAAAGGTATTACCCTGGTCACCCTCTAGCCTAGCAGGATCAAGGTCAAAAGCAAAAAGCAAAACAATGCACTACTTCTTGTACACAAGTCACAGTGTACCTTGAAAGAAAGATATGTTTCCTGTTTTATTAAAATGTATTATCTTTTTTGCGGTACTGGGGATGGAACCCAGGGAACTTCTACCTCCGAGCTCCACCCCCAGCCCTATTTTTTATTCTTTAATTTGAAGCAAGGTCTCACTAAGTTGCGGAGGGCCTCACTAAGTACCTGAGGCTGGCTGCGAACCCAGATCCTCCGGTCTCAGCCTCCCAAGTACTGGGATTTACAAGCGTGCGCCATCACACCCGGCTAAAATGTATTATGTTGGACAGTCATAAGATATATTCTAGAGTCAGGCCTCTGCAATTTACTAGAGCCCCGGGGACTAGAAACATTCTCCTGTAAACTCAAGTGTCACAATAGTATTTAATAGCCTGGTTTGGCAACATCAGTTTAGGTTTATCACATCTGACTGCTTTTAAACATTATTTCACATTCAATGAGTTACCTTTTAAGAGAGGAATGAAGGGAGAGGGAAAGAGTAATCTTTTAATAAGAGAAATGTAAAATTCAGCTAATTGGGAGAAAAACGTTTCTAATCCCACTCTGTAAATTTGGCAAAAAGACTTTTTATAGCAGAGCATCTGGAAAGTAATAGAGCATATCTCCTTGTGATCCACACCCCTGCCAGCTGCAGCTCGGAGGAGCTGGCAAAACCAGCCCTTGTACAAGGAGTCCACTTATTTTATTCCTGGAGATACACAGAGCCCCCCCCCCTTTTTTTAAATTGGATGGTGACTTTATAAAGAGTGCTGTTGTTTTATTTACTTTCAATTAATCATGCTCAACTGTAAACAAAGTGTCTGTTTTAGTTCTGCTGACAATTACCCACTTGTCAACATCTCCCTCAAGTACCTTGGGCATCTGGCTACAGCAGGAAACCTCTCCATCAAAATGAATGTTTGTCTCAGGAAACTCAGGGTTTCAGACATTCCTTTAGTTCTTCAGTAGTCACAGTCATGATGGTACTGTAACAAATGTCGTCTAGGCACCTTGATGCGGATATATGTCATCAGATGATAAAACATTTCTCAGGACATGGTTTGGCTCTCTCTGTTTGCTTTGGTAATTTTTTTTTTTAAAGGAAGAAGAAGAACTAGATTCCAACTTGAGACTCTTAGAGAAGGAAGCTGAGGGGATAGGATGTGGTGGGGGAGGAGCCTATGACTTCAAATATTTTTACAAATACCAAGCACACGTGACAGCAATGGAAGTTACTGATAAGTCTATCCTTCCATTAATAATGTCTCTATTAGTAACATTCCGTGAGATCAACACAACCAAACTGTTATAATTGGTGGTGACGCCTGGTAAGTCATTGGTGGTATGCATTGCAATTGTGTGGGGGGATGCATAGTAAGTTTTATTGGCATTTCACTAGGTGGCTTTATTCACTGCCCAGATGCCCCCTGTTCCCTTGAGATCGTTCCCCCCAAGCCCCCATTAAAATGGGTACACAACATAGGGAAATTGGCTGAGGAGTTCACATTTTGCCAACAAGAGAACTGTTTTAAAGGCAAAACAAATGCTTGCTTGGCAGTTAGTGGCAGAAGAATTACTAATCTGTTCCCTGGAGCTCGCCTCGGAGTAGGGAGCCTCAGAAATCAAACCCAGCACCGATGCTATATCCATTCTGTTCTTTCAGCCCCGAGAAAGGAGAGAAATCGTACACGCCATGTGGGGAGGAGAGATGGGGCTCCTCCGACAAACCCAGTCCTTAAAGAGCATGTATGGGTTACTTATACTTAGATTTTTACCTCCGGGAGATGAATTTACACTCACTTCGAAACTGGAGAGACTCAAATCACTTGGCACCCGTCCCTCCAAGTGGGATTCTGGCTGAGGGATTGCAGTGAAGGCGAGCCTGCGAGGAAGGACGCAGACCTCTAAGCGAAGCCATGCGAACGGCACCGCAGTCCGGATGGATCGAAAGTGACCCAGAACCAATGTCAAATTTGCAAATGTTGAGGTCCTCCTGGAGGGAGACCGGGAGCCCCTGAAGGCGGGATCCACGCTCAGCACAGGCACCCAGGATCGCTACTGACACCAGCTAAGGTGGGGGGGGGGTCCGTAGCTCCTCTTTCTGACAAAAGCTAATCAATCTAACTGCACGTAATTGATTTTAATGAGGGGGGGGGGGTCTGCGCATTAACGATTGCCTGGGGTCGTCAGCCTGAGCTCGCGGCTGCTCCAGGTACTGGTCTCGTCGCTGGGCCAGCCTGTCGCGGCTCCTGTGACCATTCTGCCTCAGAGGTCGGAGAACCGGATCCTGGACCCGCCGCCTCCCGGTTTTTACCTGGTAATTTATGCACAATTAATTGAGATATCTTTTCTACTTGGTGTGTTGCAGAATTAATGCCTAATTTATGTAATTAGTCAATTAACTCTAATTCCAGCATATGTTCCCAAATGCCCGGAAGGTGTTCTGTTTCCCAGGTACTTATTTTGATGTCACGAAACGCAGCTAATTAATTTTACATGCATATTAATTTGGGATCTCTTTTAACAGTTCCCTTTGTGCAAGTAATTTTAATATTTGTCTTTCTAACCTTTTGGGGTAGGGTGAGGGAGATGCAGGTGGGTGTGAGCAGCACGTGGACGCGAAGGTGGAGGTGCTGAAGGGTGGCTCTGGTCGTGGGCCGGGGTTTGGGGGGAGCGGACCCAAGTGGCGACACGGAGCAGGTGCCGCGCTCAGCGGACCCCTAGGGGGCGTTGCAGTCGCTGACCTCACGTGGTAGAGCATTTTGCACACGCCCTGGGATGCAGCCTTAGGATGGGGGAAGCCGAGGCAACCGCGCTTACCGCCTTTTACTCCCCGGGCATTTCCCGGATTTCAGAACAAATTGTCCCTCGCCCATTCAACCCCATTCCCAGGAATCTAAGAAAGGTTTTGGGGGGACGGGAGTGTCCAGAAGGACGACTCTGATTTCCAGGCCAGTCCGAGGAGGCAGAGAGCCTTCCACCCTTCCTCCCAGACACCCCGATGCCTCCCTGGCTCGCGCGCGCGGAAGCCTCAGCTCCCCGAAGCCTCAGGGTGGAGGGAGAAAGGAGCCTCGCTTCTGTCTCTCGGGCTGGGCGAGTCGCCATCTGTCCTCCCTGGGCGCGAAGACTAAGCAGGGCGAGAAAGTTTACTTTCTAAGTTACTGGGTGGCACATTAAAACTTTTATCCTTCTCGGACAAATTAATGAGCAATTTAATTAATAAAATCGGAGAGTAGTGTAAGTGCTATGATAATGAAGTTAAATGAGTGCACAGTAAAATATTCACTAATCCAGCGCATTGCCAAATACCCCCTTAATTCTGCTTAACACTAAAAGGGTTTTGAGCACCATAATGAGATTCCTCTGTCTGCTAATTAATTGACACGCTCCTGAATATTCATATGAACTAGCACCAATACGTTCCTAATTGCACCGTGGAATAGATCTCAGAGGAAACTGAATCGCCATAGACTTAATTAAAATAATGTATTCCAGATCCGGGACGGGGAAAGATGAGACATTTGCCTTCGAGCGCGCTAAGAAAGTGGCACCTGGTTGGTGGAGGGAACAGATATCAAACGTCGGCTCCCAGCCTGAAAGAAGAGGCGCGGGACGCACCGGGAGGGGGGGTCCGCTTCAGAAAGCAGCCTCTGTGCTCGGTCCAAACCCCGCGGCTCCGGAGGCGGAGGCTCCCAGGTGCGCTGGTGCACCCTCGGTGAGGATGCCCTACGGGAGGAAGGGACCCACCAGGCCGTCTAGGACCCCGGCCCCGCGCCCAGCTGCATTTGCATCCTGACTTCCCGGGGCTGGTTCGCAGTGCTGTCTGCAGAGGCACGTTGGGAAACGTCGTCGTAGGTCAGGAAAATTCCCAGGAAAACTTTTTCCAGCAGCGCCAACTCTCCTAGCCTCCCGGGTGCAGTCTCAAAGAGGTCGCCGGCCCACCTCTCTGGTGGAGGGCGACGGCTCGAGGGAGGATGCCTGGATCCTGAAGGTGGTACTGTCCTCTCTCTCCACGGTCCTACTCCCTCAGCGAGCTTTGCAGTCCCGCAAAGAGCGCGGCTAAGTTCCTGGGAGCAGTCTCCTGTTCTCGGCGAGTCCCAGGCCCGTGCGCATTCTAGCTGAGCTCCCTTGGCGGGTAGGACAGCCAGTCTGCGGACCCCACATCTGGGCGCCGCCCGCACAGCCATTTTTTACCAGCGCCACCTAAGTGAAATAGACTCCCTTTCCTAGGGAAGACCGTCCTCCCCCCACCCTTTCTTTATGGAAAAAAAAATCACCACAGGTTAAAAACTAAAAAGAGTTTATTTGAAGGCATACAAATGCATATTTATTATACACATGTACGCATTAACAATGTAAATTACACCGCCAGCAGTTGCTGGTTGTTTATTCATTAGATCTTTAGAAAATCTACATTGCCTCCAGACAGCGCCATGATAATGCGAAATACACAAGCAGTTTACATAACCAACTTCAACGTGGAGCTCCGCGCTCCGCCACTCCGAGTCATCAACAGGTCGCGGGCAAGCGGACTCGAAGGAAGACCTAAGCTGCTAATAATTACCGAGAAGATCTAAGGAATCCAGGAGGCCCATGATCCCCCCTGTCCTTTTGGCAAGGGATATAAGACGTGGAGAAAGATGTGTGGCTCATCTATTTTACCCCGTTTGTGTGTAGCTTCATTCTTCTTTGCAATGAAAGGGGGGGAATGGGTAAAAAGAGGATGGATGGATGGATGGATGGATGGATGGATGGATGGGAAGGAAATACCGACACCCTCTCCCAAGCTTTGGGTATTCGGGAGCATCCATTAAAGAATTTGAACCCAAACTGCTTTGGAGGGTGAAGTGAGAGGCGAGGGGTTTTCTTTGCTGCTGGCGCAGGAAGACAGTCTACTTCACTTAAGGAAAGCCATCGGCTCCACCAATCAAATCGCTACCGCTGCGGTAAACAAACTTATCACTCCAAAGAAAGCACCTGCAGGGTCGGCCTTCTTGGAATCATTAAGTGCTCTGTAATTTTGAGATTCACCTAAAAGACGGAGAAAGGGAGGCGCTTTGAGGGGAAAGTGGGACTGCAGAATTAGTAGTCATTTTAAATGTGTAAACAATTTTATATAAATATATAATTTCCAAACTTCTCAATAAAAATATTCGAGGACAGTCAATGCCTGGGAAGCATGTACGGAGAGTTTGCGTACTAGGGTCGCTCGCGTGGGGGCGGTGAACGATTTAGGCACAATTGTAGGTGCCTAAGTCTCCTAAAACTTGCACGGATCCTACAAAACGCCGGTGGGTGACTTACATAGGACCCTCCGCCCCGCTACCATGGCCTACCGCTAAGCTGCAGAGGTGTGCTCCCGACCCGGGCGGGGTGGAGGTGGAATGATTGCTTGGGCTTTTTGTTTCCAACTCCTTTGCTTCCCTCCCCTCTTTTTTTCCCGGTGGGGCGGGCTGGGTATCTTAGGGAATGCCCCGAGATCTCTGGCAGCGCTACGGGGAGTGGCTGGAGTTAGTTTGCGGACCTAAAACCAGGAATTGGAAACTGGAAGGAGAGAGAGGGAGAAAGAGGGAGAGGGAGAGAGGGGGAGAAAGAGAGAAAGGAGGAGGAGAAGGAGGAGGAGGAGG
>PVJS01051167.1:0-14066 GCA_004027185.1 Glis glis | reverse complement strand
CTTTTGTTCTTACTGCTTTTAGGATTCTTTCTTTGGCCTCTATGTTAGTCATTTTAATTATTACGTGGCGAGGGGAGGTCCTTCTTTGGTCCTGTCTTAACGGTGTTCTATATGTCTCCTGTATGTGTATGTCCAAATCTTTCTCTATGTTCGGAAAATTCTCTGAAATTATTTCTTTGAAGAGGTTTCTTATACCCTTTGTCTGTGCTTCTAAACCTTCCTCAATGCTTTTTATCCTTAGATTAGGATGCCTTGCATTGTCTTGTATTTCTTGAATGGCCAGAGTGTGTTGTTGTAATATCTTCTGTATATCATTGACTGTGTTCTCAGTTTTGAAAGAGATGTCTTCCAGGAGTGATACCCTATTTTCCATGTCTTCAAGCCTACTAGAGTTGGGTTTTTTGGTACCAGGGATTTTGGTACAGGGGCGTTCTACCTCCGCGCTACGCCCACGGCCCTATTTTTTATACTTTATTTTGAAACCGGGTCTCACGAAGTTGCGGAGGGCCTCACTAAGTAGAGAGAGAGAGAGAGTGAGAGAGAGCACTGAGGCTGGCCGTGAACCCAGATCCTCCGGTCTCCACCTCCCAAAGTACTGGGATTACAAGCGTGCACCACCACGCCCGGCTTAGAGTTGGTTTCTATTGCAGTCTTTAATTCGTTTATTGATTCCTTCATTTTTTTCAGAGTTTCTTTCCGATTCTTCCTTAGAGCCTCAACTTCCTCCTTCATCACCTCTACGCTTACTTTGAGGCCTTTCTTCATTCTGAAGATCAAAATTTGGAATTCTCCGTCTTGCATTTCCTGCAGGTCAGAGTCAATGATCTCACTTGTTGATGCATTGTGGGTGTTTCTTGTTTCCTTACTGTTCTTCATTCTTGCATTTTCAGTGTTTTCCATTTTGTTTCTGTTGCTTCCGCATCATTTTCCTTTCTGTGTATGAGACCTCTTGATGGCTCCTGTAGTCCCAATTGGGTCAGTATGCTGCAGGCTGTGGATCCCTCTTGTCTGGTTGGCTGGGGCATGGTATTGTGTGTGGAGGGGTACGCAGGGTCCAGAGCTCGGGTGTTGTCATGTGAGGAGCACTTCAAGGTGTGGTGTTGTGTGCGGGCACTGAGGCATGGGTGATGGAGCTGGAAGGTGTCCTGTTTCCAAGGCACAGGTGCTGGGGGTCGCCTGGGCCCGTAGGGATGCACATGTCTTCCGGGTCTCGGGCAATGTCGCCAGAGGGTGCCCGGGCTCTGATGCGCTGTGCTGAGGATTTCAAACCAGCCTGTGGGAGGTGTGGGCTCCAGGTATCGAGTAGTGGTGCCTAAGGGTGCACAGGCTCTGTGGCGTGGCACAGAGGATCGCGCGTGGGTCGCAGGGGGGGAGTGTGTGCTCCTAGATCTCAGATGTCAGTGCCGGGCGTGTCCTGACTCAGAGACAACCCGGAGAGTTGCGCGGGTCTTGGGTGGTGGCGCTGGAGTGTATCCGGGCTCTGAAGCCCGGCACAGCGGTTCCTTTGTGGGGGAGAGAGGTGCAGATTCTTGGTCTCTGGTGGCTGCACTGGAGTTCAAGGCAGGGCATGTAAGGCCGCCCAGGACGCACAAGAGGTCACCAGAATCTGAGGCCGGGCTAGAGGACCTGGTGACGCAGGGGGAGGGGGACGACAAGGCCCGGGCGGGCACAGAGGCTGCCGAGGTGATGCGCAGGGATGCCAGGGGCTGGTACCTGGCTCAGAGGCTGCTGAGGTGATGCCAAAGCCTGGGGCAGGCGCAGAGGCCGCCGAGGTGAAGCCAAGGCCTGGGGCGGGTGCAGAGGCCACCGAGGTGATGCCGAGGCCTGGGGCAAGCAAAGAGGCTGCCGGGGTGATGCCGAGGCCTGGGGCGGCCACAGAGTCCGCAGGGGTGACACGGGGTGGGGGGATCCGAGGTCCGGGGTAAGCGCAGAGGCTGCTGAGGTGCACCTGGCTATTTCTTTTTTTCTTTTTTGCGGTACCTGGGATTGAACCCAGGGGCGTTCTACCTCCGCGCTATACCCCCGGCCCTATTTTTTTATACTTTATTTTGAAACCAGGTCTCACGAAGTTGCGGAGGACCTCACTAGGTAGAGAGAGACAGAGAGACAGAGAGACAGAGAGACAGAGACAGAGCTAGAGAGCTGAGGCTGGCCGCGAACCCGGGTCCTCCGGTCTCCACCTCCCAAAGTACTGGGATTACAAGCGTGCGCCACCATGCCCGGCGCACCTGGCTATTTCATGTTTTCTTTTAGCCTGAAGGATTCAGCTGAAGGCAATGAAATCCCAAACTGTTTGTGCATCTCAGTTATGTATAAATTACCCTCCCTTCATCTCTGTAATATCTGACCCAGAATTTACTTTCCAAATCTGAAAAATTTGTTTCCAATATGACTCCCCAGTATAATCTTAATAGATCTCTATAAAAACTATAAGCACGATCTCTCATTCCCCTCTAATATATTGGAAATGTAAGCAAACTGGACTCTTATTAAGAGCTTTCAGTGCTGGCTTTTTCTTAAGGAAAGTGTAGATGTTAATATCTCAAGTTAAGCAACAATAGATTTTATGTCTGCAACTCCCATCCAGTAAAATCTCATTTAATTGTGTTAGTAAACTACAGAATTTGCCTTTTATTCCAAGAATTATTTAATTATATATCAACAGATGTTTCTATTTTAATGCAGATATAAAATAAAACCTTTATTTTAGTCTTAAAGCCTTTGTAGACAAACACTGGGACACAGTTTCAAATGTGTGACTTACATCTTCACAGCTATTAAGTTCTATAACCTGGCATGAGAGATGGCTCTCCAATGTACTTTAAAAACATGTTGTTCCATGCAGTTTGAAAACAGTTGTTCAAATTGTAGACTTAAGCTATGAGGGTTTTCCCTTTGGAACTGTCCCAGATATTAAACCACACAGTTTCCATGTCAAGAAGTAGTCTTAGAGGGCATCTATTTTAAGAAAAGAGAGAAGGAATAATACACAAAATATAAGAAACTCAAGTCATGAGACTTAAAGATAAATTAAAAAAATAAAAACATATAACAGGTATAGCAAAGATAATATTAAATGTTATAACATGTAAATTCATAGTTATTGATTAATACAATAAATATATTCTTATGATTTACTCTATCTTACATTTGAGAAAAAACACATGGAACTGAGAGATCTTTAGGTTGGACTCAGCATTTGACCACTCTGTTGACAGTCATGATATATTACACTTACAAATATTCTGTGCTCTGAAAAACATTCTGCTCTTCAAAAAAATTCAGAAAATAACTTTTATTAACAATTTACATTAATTATTCTTAATAATTGTAATTATTCTTAAATTTAAATTGCCAAGGGACATGAAGTGTACTTGATAGGGTCAAAATATATGCCAAGTTTAATTTCAGTGTGTATGTATTATATGTCTTAAGCATTTTGTTTTTATTTTTATTCCTATCTTGAAAATGGCTTAACAAAAAGTTGCTGCTCAGAAGGTGTGATCTTCTATTGTATAACCTTTTATTAGCTAGAGTAATTACAAGATGCTGCTATGGATTAAGACCTATACCTCAGTGAGGTACCATGATTCGTATCAGGAAGTAGCACTCTTCCAAGTGCTTATTCAGAATTAAAGCTGTTTCAATTTTGTAATATTGCTAATTTGAATATGTGGCTTCCAAGCCTGGATTTTTTTTTACATCAAATTAGGAGAGGGACCTCCATGGGGCCCTATCTCTTCTGCTCTCATTACATTTGCTGTAACTAACACTTGTGGGAACCTCTAACTGAAAAAGAGGTGCAAAATGGGATCTAGCAGTATGCCTAGAGAGAAGGTAAAACAATTAGTGAAAAGATGGTCTCCTGGTCATAAAAAAAATCCATCTTCTTCCTTTCACAAATAGAAAGCATATACTAAAAGAGGGGCTACCCCAAGTCGCTGTAATCACCGATCTGCCAAAACTACAATATCCTGTTGTCTATCAAAATACTCATCAACTTGGGAATTATAGAAACCTCTTTCTTAATTTTAAATCTTATGCTTTATGAGAAGAACAGAAAAGATCAATAAAATCTTTTTTTACTGTGGTGTTGAAATTAATTTGAAAGTATGCTTCATATCTGTTGGTTGGCAATAAAAAATCAAATAGAATTTAAATACATTTAATGTCTAGTCTATGCTCAGAGCTGGTGTAACCAAAACAGAAAATCTGATTTTTAATCTAAAATCTCTTTTCACAATGAATGTGCAATGTTATTCTTTGAAATAATTTTATACTAGTCACAGTAACTTAATCATTAAAAAATAAAGAAGAGATAAATAGAAAGCAGAGATTTAGTGTGTGTGTGTGTGTGTGTGTGTTACTAGGGATTATACCTACGGGTGTTCTACCTTCTAACCACACCCCCAGCTGTATTTTATTTTTTTATTTTGAAACAGGGTCTCATTAAGTTGCTGAGGCTGTCCTCAAACCTGAGATCTTCCTGTCTCAGACTCTAAAGTACTGAGATTACGGGTGTGCACCACCATACCTGGCTTCTTCAGAGTTCTCCTACTTCGTTTGGCAGAAAATTTAATTTTTTCCTAGACATTTATGTTTCTTAGGTGGAGAAAATTTATACTGCTTTTATGCTTATTTTTCTAAGGCACATAATTTCCTTTCCTTTTCCCCTCGAAACAATATGACCCAGAACATGTTAACTGCAAAAGAGATGCAAAAGATAGAGGAGAGGCTCTCGGAACATTGCATCAATATATCAGGTGTGATTCTCTGATGAAAAGGAAAAAATTCTTAAACATATGGGCATTCCTGTTTTTCTATCAGCCTTGGGTGGTGTGCCGCTTGGGATAGTGCATGTTTTTGAAATAGCATGTTTTTCTACTATGTCCATGAAATACTCAAGTTTTCTAAAACTATCTCATGATTTTTTTTCTTATTTCCCTCTAGCACCTATGGAAATTTAAATAAAGATATTAGTAAAATTGCACCCTTCAAAACCCATTTCCAGTAGATTTAGTACACAATGAAATGTGATACAAATATGGTAAATGGTATTTCTGCTTATCTCATCCTTACATAATTATTTTTCTTTAAAGTATGCTATTCACCTATGCCAACCTTTGCAAGATGAAGAAACAATAATAAATTAAGGTCACATTAATGACCTTCAGCTGTGAGAATCATGTCTATAGTTTATTTTAAATACAAATACTCATTTTTTCCTACTGAATTCTAAAACAATGTTTTAATCCATCTGGGACTCTGGAAGTCATAATTATGAAGAATTTGTTTATTTTTCTTTAGGCTTGAAAATGAGATTATTTGACTTTTACCTTAATGAGGTTGCAGTAATCTGATTGACAGAAAACATTGTAGAGACATGTCCTATCTTCTGAAGGATAGCTAACAAAAAGTTCATCTGATCAAAATAAACAGTTTTAATGAGCTAGTGTCTCTCTATGAAATCAAACATATTAGTTTGAGTTTGTTGATTTCTCAAAACCCATACTTTATGTAATGCTATTATGAGCTACATACTGTATCTGGAGATGAAAGACAAAGAATACTTACCTAGAAATCATTCTTTGGGAGGCCTAGAATAGCAGAAGAGATTGACATATTAATAAGTCAAGCAAATTGTAATGAGCTCTATGCCAAAACTGCAAGCAACCACACAGAAGAGAGAGTTGAAAGCAAAATGTAGCCAGGATCTGTATTTGGAATGATGAACAATTTTTTTTTTACTTGAGTGAGAGTGAAAAGTCATGACAAGAAGAGACAGGTAGTGTTGACAAAAGTGATAGGAAATGGAAAAGAAAAATGGATGTGTGTTAGGAATATAGAACATGGCACATATAGTTGTGCACCACTCTGAGGAAATGTGTTAGAATTCATGGTTTTTCTATTTATTTTATTTTACTTATTAAAAATAAATAAAAAATATTTTTTTGCATGTGTGGTACTAGGGATTGAACGTAGGAACATCCTACCTCTGAGCTACATCCCAAGTCCTTTTTTTATTTTTTTTGAAATAGAGTCTCATTAGGTTGCCACAAGTCTCACTAAGTTGCTGAGGCTGGTCTCAAACCCGTTATCCTCCTGTCTCAGGTTCCTAAGTACTGGGATTACAGGCATGTGCCACCATGACTGGCAGATTCGTGGACTGCTGCGTGGGTGCCTATGCATGCCCCTCCTGTCTCTGGGCACCCTTGCTTTAG
Source organism: Glis glis (assembly GCA_004027185.1). Classification (NCBI taxonomy): domain Eukaryota; kingdom Metazoa; phylum Chordata; class Mammalia; order Rodentia; family Gliridae; genus Glis; species Glis glis. The sequence continues at coordinate 7,845 of PVJS01051167.1, read as the reverse complement.
TGCTCTTCTGGCTGTATTCTGTATTCTTCCACTGACTCTAGTCCTAGAGCGTGCTGGTTACTTGCATTCCCTCACAGGTATCCCACTTCTCCCACATGAAAGCTGAGCACTCTGCCTTCTCTCACTCTTTTAAGCCACATTTGACTATTGTAACAGTTAAGTATGTTTTCATATTTTAATGTATACATATTCTCCTTTCTTGCCCAATTTTAATAGATTTTGACTGACTATAATTTTATTGCCATCACAAAATGTGAAATACATAGCAGTGGTTTCTTAAGGCTTGATTGACTTTAATAATAACTTAGACATTCTTGCTACCCTTCCTGCTTTCTGCTGCTGGAATAGAAGTAATGGAACAAGTTGGCTGATCTTCTTCTTAGGAATTGTATTTTATTGTTGTTATAACAAATCACCACAGTTTTAGCAGCTTAAAACAACATAATCATATTATCTTACTGTTCTGGAAATTCTGATGCAGTCCCTGAACCAGTATGGAGGTGTTGGCCTGGCTGCAACCACTACTAGAAGCTCTAGGGAAGGGTCCGTTTCCTTAGGTTTTCCAGATCTGTAGGGTGCTTGCATTCTTTGGCTCAGGGGTCAATCAAATTGCTTGACTCTGACCTTAGTTCCTCTGTCACATCTTCTCTCACTCTTCTGCCTCCCTCTTCTAGTGTTAAGAACACATGTGATTACATATGACCCCCCCCACACATACATACTATAATTCCTTACTTAAAATTCCTTACTTAAAAAGCTGACTTGTAACCTTAATTCAGTCTGTATCCTTAATTCCACTTTGGCATGTAACTTAATATACTCACAGACATTAGGATGTGCAAGACTACCATAGACAATTTTTGTGACTTTTAAAATATCTGAGAACCAAACCAACTGATATATGACTATTTTCCCTAGAGGCATTTAAAACATAGGTAATATGATCAAATCTTAAAGAAACAAATAAAATAATAAACAAACACAAACCTTCCATTTATCTCATTTTTTGCTTTCCATTCATTTGTGCTTTTGTTTAAAATGCACATATTAGGATTTTTTTAAAAAGGAAATCCATAGATTACCTCTAAAACAGACTTCATTGTTCATTTGTCATATATTTTTATTGGTTTAACTCTGACAGTAAAAACTCAAATTTGAGAAGTATATTAGCAGACTTACTCTGGTACATTCTGCTAATCCCAAGATAATTTAAATGGTTATTTCTTTCCCCCACCTCCTATAAAATAATTCACCTAGGTGAGCTGTACTCTCTTGAACTTGTGTGCACATTATGGAAACATTTAAGGATAAAATACAATTTTGTTGTTAATATATTTATTATTTTTTTCTACAACCAGAATTTAAGTTCTCTTAATGTTCTGCTCTTCCTCAATACCCAGGAAATCTAACAAAATTAATTTTCCAGACCGTTAGAATTTTGATTTAGAAGGTCTTCCTAGACCTTAAGGACATGAGGCAACCATGCTGGAGGTAGAGCTTGGTTGCTGAGGAGGGGTCCCTGGAAGTGTGGTCTTAGAAATTATGTAGAGTCACTTCTCCCCTTGCTCTCTCTCTTGCTTAGGGCCTCCATGATGTGAGAGCAGAGTCCTTGCTCTCTCCCTCTCTCTCTCTGCTCCCTGTGCTGTGCTCTGAGCTCTGAAGACTTCACCTAGCCTAACATGGACTGAACCCCTGAAATATCCAGAATTCTGAGCAAATAAATTTCCTTCCTCTAGTTGTCCTGGTCAGGGTTTGGGGTGACAGTGGTGAGAATGCTGACTGAAACAGCCTGAGTGCTTTTCATAAGCTAACTGCTGAGGCACACAATTATTTCTTGGGAAAACTCATCAAAATAAGTTACAACTACTAGAAGTGTAATTGAGAATCTGGTCAACAATTTGGAGGTACTTTGCTGTAAAACAGATCATGTGTAAAATGTACAATTGATTGAACAATTTTGGGGATCATAGGAATTATGAGAAACAATTCAGAATAGCCTTCCCCATCTCCAAAAAAAAAAAGATAGAATTTGACTCTGGAGATGAAAGAAGTCACCATTAATAGTAGGAGGAAAAGAATTGCCAAACTCTAAGGAATGTTCTAGGAAAAAAAGAAATGATTCCAGAAGGATGGTTTGAAATATAAGAAGTCAAATCAAGTAAAATGATAAATATGTATGAAAACGGAAAAAGACAAAAATTATATATAATTCGTTGAGTAGAGAAGTTCATAATTAAAATACTTCACAGCAATAAATTGGGATGTAGGTGATTAAAGTGCTTAAGGTCCCTTGTATTTTGGAAATAGAAAATATATTATTAGAAATTCAAACCTCTTCAAATGTTCTAAATATTTATGCCATATAATGAAATTCTACTTCTATATATTTGAGGAACTTGATATGATTTTTCTAATACTTACACAGAAAATTATGTCAATAAATTATAAGCTCCATGTAAATAAAGAAGGACAAAATAAGTTCCATTGATAATCTAATTATAAAGGGAGTTTAAGGAAAAATTCCTCAGATGAGGTAAATGTCCTCTGAAGAAAAATTTATAAAGGTACATAGCCTACTGACTAGAGTCATCTTCTTTAGAGCTTTTTTGGCATGATAATAGAGAAAGAATAGGCCAAGAGAGCACAGTAGAAAGCCCAGGACAAGAGCCATGTTCACACAGGTACTTGATATATAACTAACGTGATACTGAGGATTCCTTAGAGTACTGAGGGAACCGTTTAATAAATGAAATTCAAAGTACTGTTTTATGTATTGCTAAAAGATGGAACTTGCCAGGCGTGGTGGTGCACGCTTTTAATCCCAGTACTTTGGGAGGCAGAGACCGGAGGATCCGGGTTCGCAGCCAGCCTCAGCTCTCTCTCTCTCTCTCTCTCCCTGTCTCTCTCTCTCTCTCTACCTAGTGAGGCCCTCTGCAACTTCGTGAGACCCGGTTTCAAAATAAAGTATAAAAAACAGGGCTGGGGGTGTAGCGTGGAGGTAGCACGCCCCTGGGTTCAATCCCCGGTACCACAAAAAAAAAAAAGATGGAACTTAGTTTCTTTCATAAATCTGATAGTTACACATTTAAAAATCAGCTGTAAAGGAATATAGACTTATAAGAAAAGACAGTCCTAAAACTTTGTAAAGCAATAATAAAGAATCATACTTACATTTTCTTGAACACATTAGAAATTATTTAACAAGATACAAAAATCAATAATCACAAAATAGGTACTGATAAATTTCATTGAATAAGTACTAATATGTATGTTCATTAATTAGCATCATATAATTATGGAAATGCTAGGCAAATACTCTGACAATATCTTTTTTTTTTCTTTTGGTACTGGAGATTGTACCCAAAGGCATTCTACCTCTGAGCTACTCTCCCCAGAGATTTTTATTTTTATTTTTATTTTTTTTAATTTTGAAACAGAGTCTCGCTAAATTGCTGAAGGTCTGGCTGAGTTACTGAGGCTGGCCTAGAACCTGCAATCTCTCTGTCTAAACCTCCCAGGTACTGGGATTATAGGCATGTGCCATTGTGCCTAGCTCTGAGAAAGTATTTTTAAAACATACAATTACTCTGGAATAGTAAATGCAAAGAAAATTAATGAACTGTAGCTTTAAGGAACAACATGGGATAATTTTTAAAAACATAAAAAGAAACTAAAATAAGTCTAAGGAAGTTATACACAGTGCAGTAGCATTTGTAGCATAAAAACCAGTAAAATTGGCAGAAATAACTACATGGCATAGGGCATGAACATATTTGATAGAAACTCAGGAAACAAATGAATTCTACTATTCAAACTACCATTTGCCTGTGTGGTGCAGTAGAAGTGTTCTTAAGAGGTGGCTTATAACTGTGTGAGTTTGGGCACATTCTTGTTCTTGCATTCTATTCTCATGCATTATTTAAAATCTAAGCCAGGCATGGTGGTGCATGCCTGTAATCTCAGTGCTTGGCAGGCTGAGAGAGGAGGATCACAGGTTCAAGACCAGCCTCAGCAACTTAGTAAGATCCTTGGCAACTTAACAAGACCCAATTTCAAATTAAATTTTTTTTTGGGGGGAGATACTGGGGATTGAACCCAGAGGCATTCTACCTCCAAGCTATACTCCTGGTAAATAAATAAAATCAAGCCTGATTTTATTTCTTATTTGGAAACAGGGTCTAACCAAGTTGCTGAGAGCCTCACAAAGTTGTCAAGGCTGGCTTTGAACCATAACATATTTTTTAAAAAGGACTGGAAGTATAACTTGGAGGTAAAATGTCTCTGGGTTCAATTCACAGTACCTATATATGTATAGATGTATAAAATATTTGATTTAAAAAATAGAGGAACTAACATTGATAGAGATTGTGGGATCAAAAAACAAATATATTTTATGTTACATATATAATATCTAAACAAAATTATTTCACAATCTTTTGGTATATAATACATATGGTGTATACACTAAAAGAAAGTATGAATAATCAAGTTTTAGCCTTCAAAATTGAAAACTAAAATACATTATCTGGAAACATCTGTGATCTTTGCTATGCAAACATTTCTATTATTTCCATTTCCAAAACATTTCTATTATTTTATTCTAATGCTGTATTTTTATATAGTGTCTCATTTTTTCCTCTCTAATGTGATATTGTAATAAAACCACTTAGTATTGTCAATTATTTGAGACCATTTGGTTGTCAGATGTTAATTCTCATATGTTACCTTTCCCAAGTTTATTCAGTGTAGTTCCAATCTACATTTTTACTTTATGGCTATATATGAAACTTTGCTGTCTCTCTGATTGATTCAGCTTTCTGTTACTCATGGTGCCGTATTTTCTCTATATTTGGTCATTCTTGAATCAGATTTCATTCGCTTACGTATATTTGGGGAGAAGGCTTGGTTTGAGGATGATTTTCATTTTAATAGCTTCTTCCATGGTTATATGGGCTCCCCCCATACAGAAAGACACTTTTTATACTCTTTCTTAGACCAAATTGTGTGAATTTGAGGTGCAGGACTGCATGAGATCTAGTGTGTACTTAGAATTTCTCAAGGGATAATGTTTGTCCTTCCCCACAGAGTCAAATTCAACTTAGGCAATTTTCTTAATTTTACCTTCCCAGGGGTAGATTTATTTCTAGCTTATCCTTTCATGAAGAGTATAAACAGTTTTATGCAGGCTCCTATTACATAGGATGGCATCCCCAGATTTTTCTCATTTCCCTTGCTTACCAGGTGGCAGTTGAAACAGAAGCCAAAGTCACCAGGATTTGGAAACTGCCTGAAACAAATCAACCTGACTGCTTTCTTATCTACCAAGATTAGAAATTTCATTTTACATTTTGTTTCTGAGGATCTGTTAGTTTTCCAGCTCATTTATACATACATAATGTCATCTAGAATGTTTAACTCAAATGTTGTTTGAATGTGAGAATAGTAGTTCAGATATCACATTATGCTAAAAATAGAAATGACTCACATTATGCTAAAAATAGGAATATGATAGCTTGGATTGGTGAAATCTAATTTATGAATAATAACAAAGTTTTCATAGTGATATCCATTTTTTCTCCTTTGGCATACATAGTCATTTTTAATAATCCCTTTCAAAGAAAGAGCACAGACGTTGCAAGTCTGTGTAGAATTGCAGTATCTATAACAAGAACACAGGGACCAGTGTGTGTACTAAAAACAAAAAATAATTTGAATTTTATATGACTTAAGGTGAAAGAAAAGAAACTAGAAATCACTAAACATATAATCATTATCCTGAGATCCTTTCTTTTCATTTATTTTGTTTAATTGACTAAAATACTACAAATTTCTCCTCTTTTGGCAACTTTAAACGTCTGTAACCTTGAGAAAATAATAGGATGCTAAGGTATCCAACTACTTGTTTTGTGTATCATAACAGAACAGAGTTTCCACATTACAATTTGTTTAGTGATTGACATAAAAATATCAATACTGGCCGGCCGGCGCGCCTGCTTGTAATCCCAGTTCTTGGGAGGCTGAGACTGGAGGATCCCAGTTTGTGGTCAGCCTCAGCTACTTAGTGAAGCCCTCCACAACTTGGTGAGATCCTATTTCAAAAATAAAGAGTAAAAAATAGGGATGGGGGTGTAGAGGTAGAATACCCCTGGGTTCAATCCCCAGTACTGAAAAAACTGTATATCAATACTGGTAGATTTTCTCTGCTGTGCATGTTGAAAACAACAGAAACACAGAGCTGAAACCTTATATTTCCTAAGTGGAGAAAGCAAATAACACATCGCAGAGCATATTAAATTAGTCAAGCAATGAGTCAAATATTTGCAAATTTTTACTAGTCTTTCTGCTTTTGATTAGCTTTTGATAACCAACCACAAAGCTTATCTTTGTTCATAGAACTTTTCATGCATTCCAGTATACCTAAATAATAAAACTTAGACAAGCATTTTATATTTATTTGTTTATTTATTCATTTATTTATTTTGTACTAGGAATTGAACCTAGGGATATTCTACTTCTAAGCTACACCCCAGACCTTTTATTTATTATTATTTTTTTTTATTTTGAAATGGGATGTAACTAAGTTGCTGAGGGTCTCACTAAATTGGCGAGGCTGGCCTCAAACTTGCAATCTTCCTGTCTCAGCCTCCCAAGTACTGGGACTGAAGGTGTGTGCCACCATACAGGACTATAAGCATTTTAATAATTAATTTAGAGGCCTCTATTTTGAAGCTTGCATCCTGATAAACTCCTAATGGTTGGGGAATGCCATTCTGTCAGGGATGCATCCCCTCCAATCCCACCATCCACTCTTTCCACTGGGGTGTCTCCCTAAGGATCATGGTTTATATGCACTAGATCAATAAGCTGCCTTGCATTCTGGATTTCAGATGTGTTCAATTTTAGGTTTCAGATGGGTTCAATCACTGGAAACCCTGAGAAGAAAAGGTAGGGAGAAAGGAGTTATCAGGGAATGTATTTTCCTATATCGCTTTCTGTAGGCTGCCCTTAGTCACCAACATCACAGCTCCACAGGCCCCTGCTTCCTGGCTCTAGTGCTCTCCAAACACCGGCAGAAAGGAATGGCGATAGACCACCACCACTCCACCTGGCTTTCCTTTACCCTGGACACTTTGTGATTTGTCCCTTCATTAAACTCCAAATTTACCTGATATGAAGCCAATTTTTTCTTTTCTTTTCTTTCTTTCTTTCTTTCTTTCTTTCTTTCTTTCTTTCTTTCTTTCTTTCTTTTTTTTTGTGTGTGGTGGTGGTTGTGTTTGAAAACCAAGTATAAAGAATGTATGTATAGAATATATGTATAATACCACCATATTGATTTTCATGGAAGTAATGAGAGCATGAAAAATTCCCTTTCCTTTTCTTTATTTTTCCTTCCCTTTCCTCCCCTTCCCTCTCCTCTCCTCTCCTCCTCCTCCTCCTCCTTCTCCTCCTCCTCCTCCTCCTCTTCTTCTTCTTCTTCTTCTTCTTCTTCTTCTTATTTTATTCTTCTCTCTCTCTCTCTCTCTTTCTTTGTTTGATAGTGCGCAGGCAGGGGAAAAACAGAAAAATATTTGATGTTTAGAGTTTCTGATAATTTCTTTTTGAGTTTGTTTTATAATATGAGAAAAATATATACAGAGAATTACACAAAGATACACATATATACTGTACCCCTAAATAATAAACATATACACACACTTATACACATAATATGTTCCAAACAAAAAGTACAGAATATTTGAATCCTTCAAGGTATTTAGACAACAGGAAATATAAATAATCTAGTGAAAAATACAACAATTATGCTTTTTGTCTGTGGTTATTATTTTTTTTTTTTTTTTTTTTTTT
>PVJS01051166.1:0-14069 GCA_004027185.1 Glis glis | reverse complement strand
GGGGGGGGGTCTAGCCTATACCAGACGTATAGAAGTAAGATGAAAGTACATTTTATTCTCAGCTAGCCAAAAAAAGGACCTATCCTAGGACTAGGTGGGATTTGAGTACATAAGAAGAGGTATTGACCTCTGAGTGTCTTTTAGTACCCATTTCCTAAGCTGATCTCTGAATCTAGGATTTTTTAATTTTCCATCTGTGTATAGTTTGTACCCTTACAAATCCTTACGTGAGTTCTTGTTACTTTTGAAACCTGGCTCTAAAGACTTTCTGGCTACTTACTGTAAGAGAGGCATATAAGAAAAGAGAAGAAGTCACAGTCAGGGCCTAGAGACAAGGTTCTTTCTTTCCATTGCTCCTTCCAAACCATTTTCCTCTCTTCCTTCAAAAACTGTATCTTCGCCGGGCGTGGTAATCCCAGTACTTGGGAGTCTGAGACCGTAGGATCCGGGTTTCACGGCCAGCCTCAGCTACTTAGGCCCTCCGCAACTTAGTGAGACCCGGTTTCAAAATAAAGAATAAAGAAATAGGGCTGGAGGTGTAGCCCGGAGGTAGAATGCCCCTGGGTTCAATCCCTGGTATCACAAAAAACAAAACAAAAAAAACTATATCTTCTTTCAGATTCTTATCTTTCAGATTTTTTTTCTATCTCCCAAGCTTCCTTGTGTTCTCACCTCAGACTTTTCAGTCACTCCTTGTCTTTTGTCAATTGACTAAGCAGGTTCGGTGTTTTCCTTTCTACCTTTACCACTTAGTACTATAGCTTTTCTTTTCTTTCTTTTTTGGTACTGGATATTGAACCCAGGGTCATTCTACCTCTGAGCTACATCCCCAGCCCTGTTTTATTTCTTATTTGGAAACAGGGTCTCACTAAGTTGCTGAGGCTGGCTTCAAACTTGTGATCCTCCTGTCTCAGCTTCCCAAGTACTGGGATTACAGAAGCGCGCCACCACGTCCAGCTTACCATGGCTTTTCCATTCCTTGATCACACCCCTCCTATGATCTCTTCCTTAACCCACCCATTACCCCGCTCCCTTGGTCTTACTGTTGACCTTATTACCTAATAATTGTACCACCTCGGGAATCTTTTCTGTTTTTTATGGTGGTGGAAATTGAACCCAATTTCATTCTACCTCTGAGCTACACCCACAGTCTTCTTTATTTTTTATTTTGAAACAGGGTATTGCTAACTTGCTGAGGCTGGCCTCAAAACTCCTACCTCAGCCTCTCAAGTACTAGAATTATAGGCGTAGACCACTATGCTGGCTTAGAAATCTTTATTTTGAAGATCCTGTATTTTAACCATCATCTTCTCTCTTGGCTCACTTACTTTAGGACTCTACTCCTGGAATCCTTTGGTCTCACTGAGATTTGCTAATCTGTTCCTACCACTTTTATTTCCTTACTGTTTATTACCATGTTTATATCCTGACTTCCTTTCTTCCCAGTTTAGAGTCAGGACAAATTATTATAATCACTCTCCTATAAATACCCTGTCTCTCCATTGTATTCACCTGGCAAAACATTAAACCTCAAAATTCAGCTATCTGCTTACATTCTATTCTTATCAAGGCCTCTGTCCATTTGGGCTCTGGAGCTCATCCCCTCTCACCTCAAGGATTTGGTCTTTAGTTTTCTTCCCCCTCTGTCATTCATTTCTCCTTTCCTTTCCACCATGTTTGGACACAGCGAGAAAGTGCCATCTCTGAGCCAGAAAGTGGGCCCTTACCAGACACTGTATCTTTTGGCACCTTGATTTGGAGTTTCTAGCCTCCAGTACTGTGAAAAATAAATTTCTGGCTTCCTTTCCTTTCCTTTCCTTTCCTATCCTTTCCTTTCCTTTCCTTTCCTTTAATATTTTTTTCCTTTTCTTTTGGTAGTAGGGATTGAGTCCAGGGGCATTCTAATTTTTAAAAACGCCCAGCCCATTTTAAATTTTATTCTAGAACAGGGTCTCACTAAGTTGCTGAGGCTGGCCTCAAACCTGCCATCCTCCTGTCTCAACCTATCAAGCACTGGGATTATGAGTGTGTGTGCCACTGTGCCCAGCCAATTTCTGTTTTTGATAAGCCACCCAATTGTAGCAGAACTACTACAACTAGACTTTCTGTCCCCATTCTTGCCCTACCACAGTCCACTTTGTTCACAGCAGATGATCGTTTTAAAAAGTCAGATCATGTCCCTCTACTTAAAATTCTCTAATACTTTTTCATTGTCTTAAAATACAATACAAACTCTTTACCCTAAACTTCAAAAGGCTGCATGACTTTGTGCCTACCTCTGCAACCCCATCATTTACTATTTTCCTTCTTACTATGCTGCAACCAAGCTGGCCACCTTCTTCTGTGAGTGAGTGTGGGTGTGTATGTCTTGTTATGTTCCTTTAAAAAAAAGTTGGTGCATAATAATTGTACAAAATAGTAGGTTTCATTGTGGCATATTCTAAACTGACCTTCTTTTGGATTTTTAAATACAGTGATTTTCCTGCCTTGGGGAACTTTCCTCAGATCTTTATATGACTGGCCCCTTGTCATTCAAGTTTCAGCTTTATCATGTCACTTTATCAGAATGATTGTCCCTGATCAGTAGCCATAATTAGCCATTGACTTCCATTTAATTAGTTTTTGTATTTCCCCCAAATTTGACTTTTAGCATTGTATAACCAAGGGCCTTGTATTACACACTACTAAAAACTAAGTTTTCAAGTTGTACTTGGCATACAATAGGTATTCTATTTTTTAGCTATATAAATAAAAACATAGACACCTAGACCTCAAATTAAAGACCTCATACCACTTACATCATTTTCATTTGTGTTAACATACATGTTGAGGACATGAGTCCAGAGGCAGTTTTTGACAGAATTAACTGCTGTGAGTGTAATGCTTCAGCCAACTTCACTGTTTCCAGCTGAGCTATTGACCAGTGCAGAGAAGAGAGCTGAAATGCAGAAGCAGATTGAAGAAATGGAGAAGAAGCTAAAAGAAATCCAAACTACTCAACAGGAAAGAGTAGGTGATCAGGTAATTTGTCTTTTTTTAATACACAAAACTAATGCTTGTTGAAATAAATTTAGCCCCTTTTTTTTTTTTTTGGTGGTACTCGGGGTTAAACCCAGGGCTTAGCACATGTTAGACAAGTGCTCTACCACTTTAAACAACATTAAAGTATAGAAGGTTAAAGATCTTCTAACCCCCATTTAATTTTGGTAGTTTCTTAGTTATTAGTAGCAGCAAAGTTAATCAGGAAAATAATTTAACAGGTGACTTCAAATGGGATTTGTGGCGTGGAAATAAGTGATACAACTTATTAAATTCTTTGCTATATGCTAAACTGTTATTTTGTTAATTCTGATTTTATCTTTTTATTCCAGTCATGTTCCATTAAAATGGGGTTAACTAAGAAATTCAGTATATGCTTGGCACTGCTCAATTGTGCACAATAGTATCAGTTTATACTAGGAACATAAATTATTGGAAAGAACTGTTATGGTACAGACATTTCATGTGGTTAGTGGATATCTAGGGGAAGAGTATGGTAAAGCTAATGTTGGAGCTAGAACTTGAAAATAGGTAGCATTTTCTGCATGAGAGGGACATTAATTTGTTTACTTTAATATAGCAAGAAGAGAAGGTGCCTACAAAGGAGATAGCTGAACTGCAAGTTGCTTGCGAGTCTCAGGAAATACCAGGAATGACTCTATCCAGTTCTGTTTGTCCAATAAACCCTTGTCCTAGGTAAGACCCATTGGTGGAAGGAACAGTACTTATAAGAGAGGTGTGTGTGTGTGTGTGTGTGTGTGTGTGTGTGTGTGTGTGTGTGTTACCCCAGGGCCTAGCTAGGCAAATATTCTTCCACTTAAGCTATATCTCCAGCCCTTAGGGCAGGATTTATAACCAACCCTTGACTCTCTAGTGACTTGAAGTCTCCTTGACTTTTATAGCATTAGATCGTGATTTTTATACATTTCTGTTAAAAGCTTTGATACTAATCAGGGAAGATGGGGTGCTAACTTTTTCCATTAAAAAAAAACATGTTTGTCATATTATTTAAGAAATATTTTAAGGCTGGGTGTGGTGGCTCACGTTTGTAATCCCAGTACTTGGGAGGCTGAGACTGGAGAATCCGGGTTCGCAGCCAGCCTCAGCTTCTTAGTGAGGTCCTCTGCAACTTAGTGAGACCCTGTTTCAAAAATAAAGAATAAAAAATAGAGCTTGGGATAGCTTGGAGGTAGAATGCCCCTGGGTTCAATCCCTAGTACCACAAAAAAAAAAAAAATAAATTTTAAATTCTTTTCTGTGTGTGTGTGTGTGTGTGTGTAACTGGGGATTGACCCAGAGTCACTATACCTCCGAGCTACACCCCCAGCCCTTTATTTTTTGTTTTTGAAACAGAGTCTCGAGGTTGCTGAGGCAGGCCTCAAACCTGCAATCCTCCTATCTCAGCCTTCCAAGTACTAGGATTACAGGTGTGCACCACCACATCCAGCAATATTTTATATTTCTTGAAACAAATATAAGTGATTTAAAAAAAAACCCTATTTCTACCACCAAGAGAACTGCTATTAACACTAGTATATCTCTTTTGTGCTTTATTTTTGTTTTATAAAAGTGGCAGCTTATAACTGGGTGTGGTGGTGCATATTTGTCATTCCAGTACTTAGGAGGCTGAGACAGGAGGACAGCAGGTTTGAGGCCAGCCTCAGTAACTTAGAAAGGCCCTCCTCAACTTAGTGAGACCCTGTTTTTAAATAAAAAATTGATAGGGATAGGGTGTAGCTGAGAGGTAGAATGCCCCTGGGTTCAATCCCCAGTACCACAAAAGAAAAAAAATAGTGGCAGTTTACTATTTTGTTATCTGCTTAGCTGTTAGTGTATTTTAATGTCTATTGTCAAGTATATTTCTACAACGTTTTTTGATGACCAAAGGTTCCATCTTCAAGGGGACTGGGATTTTGCCAGGCGTGGTGGCACACACCTGTAATCCCAATACTTAGGAGGTTGAGACAGGAGGATCACAGGTTCAAGGTCAGCCTCAGCAACTTAATGAGGCTCTCAGCAACTTAGTGAGACCCTGTTTCCAAATAAAAAGTAAAATAGAGCTGTACATGTAGCTCAGAGGTAAAATGCTCCTGGGTTCAGTCCCCAGCACCAAAAAAAAAAAGAAAGAAAGAGAACTTGGATTGACAGTGGTAGAATAATTTATCTTAGAGTGAAAAAGATTATATTTTATTGAAAGTCCTCATAAAGTTTTAAAAATTAAACATTTCTTAGGTATTTGAGCACATATTTTAAAATAACTTTCTTCATAGGGAATCCCTCACAGAAAACATTTGGCAAGAACAACCTCATTCTGAAGGTGAGTTGTATTTGACAGCCTCATGAAGAGGTTGCTAATAACAAATGGTAACTGTTATTCTTAACTGTAGTAAAGGGGTTGAAAGAAGGCAGAGAGGGGGAATAGAGTATTATTGTATCTATGAATCATGGAGTTTTGTTTAAATATAATTTTAAATTTATACTAACTATGAGATAAGCTTCCAGTTAAGTTACTATACACTGAGCTAAGCATATCAGTAGTATCCAGTAGCCAACACTGTAAGGAAATTCGTTTTTTGGAGGGAAAAAAGATTTTTAAACTTTTTTATATTTGAATTGGCTTTCTTTTCTATTCAGGAACATGTTAAAAGTGGTAGAAACATGAATATCCATTTGTAAGTAGTTTTGCAAAATAAATAATCCTAAACTGGGTATGGTGGTGCACACCTGTAATTGCAGTACTTGGAAGGCTGAGACAGGATGATCGCAGGTTTGTTGCCAGCCCCAGCAACTTAGCAAAGCCCTCAGCAACTTAGTGAGACTCTGTTTCCAAATGAAAAATAAAATAGGGCTGGGGATCTAGCTCAAAGATAGAATGCCTCTGGGTTCAATCCCCAGTATTAAAAAAAAATTAGAAAAATATACTGAACTATGTATGGATGAAATGATGTGATGTCTTAGATTTGCTTCAGAATCATCCTGTTGGGTTGGGTTTGAGGAACAGTAGCATTGGTTGGGGAAATAGATGAATCAAGATTATCTGTATGTAGATAATTGTTAGATGATTATGGATTATTGTTAATAGTAGATAATCTCTACTTTTATGTGTTTGAAGTTATTCAGTATAAAAAGTAAGTTGCCTTTCTGCTTTCAAACAAAACAAAATATTAACTTATTTAGTTGTCTTGAAGGGTAAAGTAATACTCCTAAGATTATATGTATCCAGTCTCTCTTTCTATAGGTCCCAGTATACCTTTCTCCATTTTTGATGAGTTTCTTCTTTCAGAAAAAAAGAATGAAAGGTTTGTTGGTTTTTGTTGTTGTTTTTTAACTTTTTTCTGTTATTGTAAATGAGGATGAATTAAGGGATATTATTTATCTGTGTAAACAAAAAAAATTGCTAAATAGAATATGTCTTTTTCCAGTTCTCCTGTAGATCCCCCACGGGTTTTAGCCCAGCGAAGACCCCTTGCTATTCTCAAAACTACAGAAAGCGTCACCTCCAATGAGGATGAGTCTCCAGATGTTTGTGTAAGAAGCAGTACGCCTAAGTTAATATAAATGGGCTAGAGGAGTGTTTCACTGAAATCTTTCAAAAGTTTACTTTTAAAATTAAAATCACTAACTTGAACTAAGTACATGAAAAGACGCTTACGCGTCATTAGTCATCAGGGAAATGCAAATCAAAACCAGTGAGGTGCTGCTGCACACTCCCTGGCTATGGCGGCTATAATAAAAAAGACAATAACAAGTGTTCTGGGGCAGGATTTAGAGAAATTAGAACCTTCACATATTGCTAGTGGGAATGTAAAATGATGCAACTACTTTCGAAAACTCTTTGGCATTTCCTCAAAATGTTAAACATAGAGTTACTGTAAGACCTAGCAATTCTCCCCCACACCCCCCGGATATATACCGAAGAAAATTAAAAACATATGTTCATACAAAAAACTTGTACATTGATGTTCATGGAAACAATATTCATGATAGTGAAAATAACCCAAATGTCCATCAATTGATGAATGGATAAAATATAAAAGGGTAGCCGGGCGTGGTGGCGCACGCTTGTAATCCCAGTACTTTGGGAGGCAGAGATCGGAGGTTCGCGGCCAGCCTCGGCGCGCGCTCGCTCTCTCTCTCTCTCTCTCTCTCTCCCTCCCTCTCTCCCTCCCTCCCTCCCTCCCTGTCTCTCTCTCTCTCTCTTTACTTAGTGAGGCCCACCGCAACTTGGTGAGACCCAGTTTAAAAAAAAATAAAGTATAAAAAATAGGGCCGGGGGTGTAGCGCGGAGGTAGAACACCCCTGGGTTCAATCCCCGGTACAGCAAAAAAATAAAAATAAAAAATAAAATAAAATGATAAAATATCCATACAATGGAATATTATTTACCAATAAAAAGGAATGAAATACTGATACATGTCACAACAAGGATGAATCTGGAGAACATATGCTAAGTGAAAGAAGCTAGACACAAAAACCCACATATTATATGATTGCACTTAAGTAAAATGTCTAGAATAGGCAAAAGTAGATTGGGGATTTCCAGGGGATTAGGGAGAGAGGTTGATGGAAAGTGACTGCTAATGGTTACAAGGTTTCTTTTTGAGGGATGAAAATGTTCTGGAGTTAGATAGTGGTGATGATCGTACAAACTTATGAATATATTAACAAACACTGAAATGTATGCTGTA
Organism: Glis glis; assembly: GCA_004027185.1. Taxonomy (NCBI): domain Eukaryota; kingdom Metazoa; phylum Chordata; class Mammalia; order Rodentia; family Gliridae; genus Glis; species Glis glis. The sequence continues at coordinate 6,342 of PVJS01051166.1, read as the reverse complement.
AAAGGGTGAATTTTACAGTCTCAGCCTCCCAAGTACTGGGATTACAAGCATGCGTCACCACGCTTGGCCTGAATATGTTTAACCTAAAGACTTTTACTTTATTTTGTTTTCAGTACTGGGGATAGAACCCCGGGCCATTCTACCTCCAAGTTACACCCTTGGCCTCAAACCTGCGATCCTCTTGTCTCAACCTCCCAAATACTGGGATTTCAGGCATGCACCACAGCGCCCAGCTTAAAGACTTAACGGGAGATGTGATTAATAGTAGCTTTGGTGACTTAAAGCAGTATATTCTCTACATTCAAGGGAATGAATCAATTGGAGTTTTTTTTTTTGTGGTACTGGGGACTGAATGCAAGGGCACTCTACTACTGAGTCACACCACTGCCCCCAACCCTTTTTATTTTTAATTTAGAGTCAGGATCTCATTAAGTTGCCCTGCCTGGCCTCAAACTTGTGATCTACCTGCTTCAGCCTCCTGAGTTGCTGAGGCATAGGCCAATGCACCTGGTTGGAGAAATTTTTTTAAATAAGATTTTCTTTTTATTTACTTTTTTATTGAGGTATATTTGCATCCAGTAAACTGCACAAATATTAATTGTACAGCCAGATGAATTGTATAAATGTGAATATCCATGCTATTTCATACCCAAGATATAGACTATTTCCAGTAACTTAGAAGAGCCTAGGGAGATTTTTATGACGAAAGGTACCCAGGCCCCATTCTCCAGCTATATGAAATTGGAATTTCTAGGGAAGAAGTTCAAGCATGTATTTTTCTTTGTCGTAAATACTTTCCCAGAGAATTCTGATAGTTATTTCCCTGACTGCTATGAAAAGAAAATGATGCAAAAGTGTAATTGATTATATTCTGTATTTTGGAGAATACCACTGGAGAAAATGATGCTTGGGCTGGATTTGGACACCGGGGTGCTAGGTTCAGATGTTCAGGGATAGTCTGAATTATTATAAGAGTTAGTCTTCATCTTGCTTTTTTGTCTTAAAATCTTTTACTTGAATTTTATTATTAGTTGTCAGGCAGAATTTTTATCCCCTAAAAAAGTCATATTTAAAATGTCTAAACATATAGGGCCAGTAAGTAGTATTCACCTAAAATGTACACTTAGACTATAGGCATCTATTTTACTTTAATCTTATCATTTTTTAAAGCTACATTATTGTTTCTTCGAGATGTATCTCCTATCTCTGCTTACTTAATTTTGAGTCAGATGTTCAATGTATATGTCAAATGGGATCTAGAGAAGCTGGGCGTGGTGGCGCACACTTGTAATCCCAGTACTTGGGAGGCTGAGACTGGAGGATCCGGGTTCGTGGCCAGCCTCAGCTACTTAGTGAGGCCCTCTGCAACTTAGACTCTGTTTCAAAATAAAGAATAAAAATATAGGGCTGGGGGGTGTAGCTTGGAGGTAGAATGCCCCCGGGTTCAATCCCCAGTTCCGCAAAAAAAAAAAAAAATAAATTGGATCTAGAGAATTAAGATCCACGAGGTTAAATGAAATAAGCACTTTTGTATACTGCAGGTAAGTATATAAAGTGGTATAATCTCTCTACATTTAGCTAAACAATATTTATAAAGAAACTTAGTGCTTATAACTTTTTGTCCTGATACTTCTTTTTGGAGTTAATCCTAGGAAAATTAAGATGTTCTTAAAGATTTATATGTGGGAATATTTTTTAAAATTTTATACTAGTAAAAAAAGCAAAAACAAAAACAAAAAAGGGGAATAACCTGGAAGACTCAGTTAATTTCTAACAGTGCCACAGTGTGGCCATCATGTTTTTAAAGAATTTTTAGTAGCACAGAAAAAATGCAAAATTTAAGAATAATACATAAGAATATATATGCTGTAATTTCACTTTCTTCAAAACTCCTTTTGTAAATGATATATACTTGTGTATATACACTACCAGATACATGTGGTAATAGTAGTTGCCTTTGCAGAATAAGACTAGGTGTTGAGACGAGTGGTTCCATATGGGAGGGAGACCTTTTCATTGTATATCCTTTTAAACTAGTTGCTATGTAAAGCCCCATACATGTATTGCTTTTAAATAAAAAGACAAGTTTTTAATGTATAGTAAAAAATGTTAGATTAGGTAATAGTATTTCAGGTGATTCTTAACATAATGTTCTCTAGGTCCATCCATTCTTTCTTTATATTTTATAAAGTTTTCCATATCTATCGTAATCATAAATTGCCTTTAAGAAATAAAATAAAAATCAAATGCATAGAGGAAGACTTAAAACTAGAAGCATAGGAGATTATCAGAATATCTTCTAAGTAAAAACTAGAAGAAAAATAATATTAGTGCTTGCTTTTGTCCTTAGGTGAATTTGGTTGGGGGAAAATTGGCCAGTATTTTTCCTTATATAAAGAATCCTCCCAATATAGTTTGATGATGTCTAGTTTTCTGTGCTCATGATACAAAATCATTTACCTCAAATGCTATTATGTACTTTTAAAATTTATCTTTACCTAGAGATTTTGATGTGTTACTTCTGTATCTTGTGTCAATGATCTGATGTGGATCTCTCTTAATTAAAAAATGATGGCCATACATATATGTGTATTGAAGCCGGGTGTGGTGGCACATGCTTGTAATCCTAGTACTTGGGAGGCTGAGACAGGAGGATTGCAGGTTTGTGGCCAGCCTCAGCTACTTAGTGACACTATCTTCAACTTAGACTTTGTTTCAAAATAAAAGAATAAAATAGGTCTGGGGGTATAGCTTGGAGGTAGAATGTCCCTGGGTTCCATCCCCATTACCGCAAAAAAAGTACATATTATATATATATATATATATATATATATATATATATATATATGTTTATTGAAATATTTCTTCTAGGCCGAGTATGGTGGTGCACACCTTTAATCCCAGTACTTGGGAGACTGAGACAATAGGATCACAGGTTCAAGACCAGCCTCAGCAACTTAGCAAGACCCTGTTTCAAAATAAAAAATAAAATAGGGTTGGGGGTGTGGCTCAGAGGTAGAATGCCCCTCGGTTCATCCCCCAGTATAAAAAAAGAAAGGAAAAGAAATATTTCAGCTAACTTCCTATGGTTTTTATTTCAGGATGAACTTACAGAAATTGAGCCCTTGAGTGAGGATGCCATTATCACAGGTTTCAGGAATGTAACTATTTGTCCTAACCCAGAAGACACTTGTGACTTTGCTAGAGCAGCTCATTTTGCATCCACTCCTTTTCATGAGATAATGTCTGTGAAGGATCTCCCTTCTGATCCTGAGAGACTGTTGCAGGAAGAGGATCTAGATGTAAAGGCTTCTGAGGACCAGCAGACTGTATGTGGCACTATCTACAATCAAACCCTTAGAATCAAAAAGCTGAGGTGACTGGGATTATGTGTTTTACAAGCCAGAGTGTTTTCTCTCCTGTTCTGTGTGTACTTGTCAGTTATAGTGATCAATTATCAAGCTCTTCCTGTCTGCCAGGTACTTATCTGCTAAATGCTTTACATGAGAGTAACGCTGCTCCAGAAAAAGTATCAATGGGATTTAGTGATTAATTTGGATATGAGGGCCAAAAGGGTTATGATTTTGAAGGTTATGAGACTAAAAGGTCCAGGAGGGTTATGAAACATTTGAAGAAACTCAATTAAAGCATACATGAATGGGAAAGAGGAGACATTTCATTTTTCCTTAATACTGAGTTTAATGTAATGGTAGAATAGCTGAAGTTGATTTCAAATAGTCACCCAGAGATGTGTTATCTTTTGATAGGTTGAAGTGCATTAAGACTAGATATGAGAGAACGGCACAGAGAGCCAGGGACTGAGCCTTATGACCCATCTGTCCTTAAAAGTTAATTTAAAAGAACTAATTCCAGTGTTAGGCATATTCTTTAATGTGCCAATCCGTGCTTTTTTTTTTTTTTCTTTCGTGGTACTGGAGATTGAACTCAGAGGCACACTACCTCCGAGCTATACCCCCAGCTCTTTTTTATGTTTTGTTTTTGAAACAGGGTTTCACTGGATTGCTGAGGCAAGCCTCAAACCTGTGATCATCCTGTCTCCGCCTCCCAAAAGCTGGGATTACGGGGGTGCCCCACCATGTCTGGCTCCAAAAAACTGCATTTTCTTTTTGGGGGGGCATTCTACCTCCAAGCTACACCCCAATCCAATTTTTTTTTAATTTTGAAACAGGGTCTTACTAAGTTGCTGAGGGCCTCACTAAGTTACTGAGGCTGATCTCAAGCCTCCGATCCTCTTCTCTCAGCCTCACAAGTACTGGAATTATAGGCATGCATCATCACCACACCTGGCTTTAAAACTGCATTTTCAACCTTTTTCCCTAACCAGCTTTTTTTCTGTGTGTATGTGTGGTACTGGGAATGGAACCCCAGGGCCACCTACCTCTAGGTTATGCCCCCAGCCCTATTTTATTTTTTATTTGGAAATAGGGTCTTGCTAAGTTGCTGAGAGCCTCACTAAGCTGCTGAGGCTGGATTTGAACCTGTGATCCTCCTATCTCAGCCTCCTAAATACTGGGATTACAGGCGTGTGCTACCACTCTGGCTACATAATTTAAAAAAATTTTTTTTTTCGGTACTGGGGATTGAACCCAGGGGCATTCTACCTCTGAGCTATACCCCCAGCCCTATGTTTTATTCTTTTTTTTTTTTTTGAAACAGTGTCTCACCCAGTTGCGGAGGGCTTCATTAAGTAGCCGAGGCTGGCCACAAACCTATGATCCGCCTGTCTCAGCCTCCCAAGTACTAGGATTACAAGCGTGTGCCACCACGCCTGCCTATAACAAAAAATTCTAAATTAAAAAAGTAATACAGCCAGGCGTGGTAGCGCACTCCTATTATAATCCCAGTACTTGGGAGGCTGAGATAGGAGGATCGCAGGTTCAAGGATAGCCTCAGCAAGTAGTGAGACTCTCATCAGCCTAGTGAGACTCTGTTTCAAAATAAAGATAAAATAGGGCTGGGGGTGTAGCTTGGAGGTAGAATGTCCCGGGGCTCAATCCCCAGTACCACACAAACAAAAAACAGTAATACAATTACAACAAACATAAATGGGTTATGTTTTCTCCATGAGCATTGATTGACTTGTGGTTCTTTAGTCCAATTATTGAAGATAGTCGTGAAGTCACACACTCGTCTGGCTTCTCTGGATCTTCTGCCTCAGTTGCAAGCACCTCCTCCATCAAAAGTCTTCAAATTCCTGAGAAACTGGAGCTTACTAACGAGACTACAGGTAGGATCATGCAATTTATGAACAAATATCCAGATCTGTGCCTAGTGAGCACTTAATTATCTCTGCTATATGCTTTTCTTCCCTAGAGAAGTTGCCATAAATTGTGATATTTCTAGAATAAACTACTACTAACAGAACACAGTTTTTTATAGACCTGAGGCAGATGAATGTAGTCAGATTAGCAGTGTTGACTTTATAATGTCATTTTTTCCTCCTCCTCTGTTATAATATCCATTTTAAGCATTAGGTTTCTTAGGTGATGTTTTCAATTTTTCTCTCCGCAGAAAACTCTATTCAGTCACCCTGGTCCTCACAGTATCGCCTACAACTTCTAAAATCTTTACTAGAGCTAAGTGCTTCTGCAGAGTTTTTTGTAGAAGATAGACCAATGCCCAAGTTAGAAATAGAGAAGGAAATTGAATTAGGTAAGTATTATTGAGTACAAGTCCTTTTGCATATAATATTATATAAATAAGTGATTGTTTATAATTGACCTTGATGTTGGAGCACATACATGCCCTAGACTGTAAGAAATAGCATTACAGAAGTTGACACATTTGATAACTTCATGTCCCAATAATAGTAGAAGTTATGTTTGCCCCTCTTTCAGTTTTAAACACATAATTTTGAAAAGTATTATAGATGCTACTAACTGGCAAATATACTAGTGCTTCTAGGCCTGAAACCAGGAGGTAAAGGCTAGAAGGCTAATATATTCTTAGTAATTTTTAACTGGAATCAAACTTTCTCAACAGGTAATGAGGATTATTGTATTAAACAAGAATACCTAATATGTGAAGATTACAAGTTATTCTGGGTGGCACCAAGAAACTCTGCAGAGTTGACCATAATAAAGGTGAGACTGAGTCTTTGTAATTTCAGTTACCTTGTAGATAATGTGAGTTGAAGCAATAACTCTGTGCCCATGGTGCCATGAAATCTTTTTTTTTTTTTTTTTTTGCGGTACTGGGGATTAAACCCAGGGGCATTCTACCTCCAAGCTACACCCCCAGCCCGATTTTTTTTTTATTCTTCATTTTGAAATAGGTCTCACTAAGTTGCGGAGGGCCTCACTAAGTAGCTGAGGCTGGCCG
>PVJS01051165.1:0-14067 GCA_004027185.1 Glis glis | reverse complement strand
GAGAGAGAGAGAGAGAGAGAGAGAGAGCTGAGGCTGGCCGCGAACCCGGATCCTCTGGTCTCTGCCTCCCAAAGTACTGGGATTACAAGCGTGCGCCACCACGCCCGGCTCCTGTTAGATTTTTCTAACTGGGCTATTTATTCACCCTTGCATTTCTCCCTCATTGGTCTCCCCCATGTGCTCCTATTTGCCATACATCACCTACTGGACCATGGGAAGACAGGCTTTAGAGAAATATAGAGTAGTGTCTAGTTCCAGTCCAGCATTAAATAGCAACCCCTGAGCCTCAATTCCATTTTTCCTTAAGTGAAGAGGTGTGTGCGCACGTGGGCTTAAAATAGGCCTCAACTCTTTCTGTTGATTTGAAGATGAATGAGACTGTATGCATTAAGTGCCTTCACAGGCTTGGGACACAATTAGTACCAATTTCTGTTCCTCTCCAACCTCACCTTGAGCCAAGGTCCCCCTCATTTCCTGCACTGCAGCCTCTTCCACCTTTATAGTGCCTTTAAAGGTTCCAGTTTTTTTTCCTGAACAAGAGTCCTCAGGTTCATTGTGCCTCTGTGTCTGCTGTTTCTCCATTCGTTGCCAAGGCTATATATCAAGCTTCCTTGGTTACAAGTAAAAGGGAACAACTCTGGTTGATTTAGACGAGAACAAACTGGTTGACAGGATACTACATAGTTTATAAAAATGAGGAGAAATGCCAGGGAATGGAACCGAAGAAAATCAAGGCTGCTGTTCCAGGATCTAGAGCTGAGTCACCAATTGCCTCCCAACTTGATGGTGTTAAACAACAGCAGTCATTTATTTTGTTTACGATGGTCAATTTGGACAGATCTCAGAGGGAACAAGAAGTCTCTGTTCCATGTGGCATCCAGGTGTAGCCTGAAGAGGGCGCTGGAGGATCCAGTTACCTACGGTTCACTCGCCTGGTGGGCCAGTTGGTGCTGGCTACCAGCTGGGAGTTCAAATGCAGCTGGGAGCCTTGGCTCCCACCATGGACTACTGGGCTTCTTCAAAGAAGAGTGAAGCTTTTGGTATCGGCCTCATTGCTATGAACCTGGAACCTTGAGGGCCATAGAACATGAGCAACAAGGTTCCATGGTAGCTCGGTTCCAAGAATGAGTATTCTCAGAGAACCAGATGGGTGATGTGTGTGAGATAGCCTCAGAAGTCATAGAACATCGCTGCCATCAGATTCTGACCCAAAGGGAGGGGTCGCAGATGATATCCCAATGGGAATAAGAGTCAAAGTCACACTGTAAGAAGAGTAAATGGGATGGGAGATATTACCATAGCAACCTTTGGAAAATAATCTGCCACAGCTTCTCTGAGGAGGTTCTGGGGACAGCTCTAGGACATTGTCCTCAGAGAAAGAAGCATCTGCTGCCACCTGTTCCTGTGTATTTGGTTTGAAGTATGATTTAAACTTAAATTCCAGAGGAAAATAATATGATTGGCCTAGGTTGAGTCATATGACTTCGCATGGCCAGAAGATTTGGACATGTGGGTGGTGACCCCTCTGGGACCACCCGAAGTGAGGCTGGTCAATTCCACGAAGGAAGGAGTACTGAATAGATCAAAACACTACATGTCCACTACTCCTGCTTATGACTTGGCTGAAATGTCACCTCTTCCCAGAGGCCTCTTCTGAATGCCCTGTCACTTTGGTCCCATGGCTGTTTATTCATCACATACTCTTCTTTCATAGCACATATTTCAGTTTAAAATTAAGATTGTATTTATTTAATATCTCTCTTCTAATAACCCAACATCTTCATGAGCAGAGACCATGTCTGTCTTATTCTCATCTTTGATTGAGTGTTTCTTGGTTACCACTTCAACATCCTCTCAGCCTTACCTCTCATCCCAGTTGGGTAGTAGGTCCATGCATGTCTTCACAGGCTTGGAGCAGTTCCAACGAACATGGACTATCCTTGGGCCTTGCGCTTTGAGAGGACAGATGACTTTTTTGTGTGTATGTGTTGGGGATGTAACCCAGGGGCATCTACCTCTGAGCTGCACCCCCAAACAGGGCCTTGCTAAGGTGCTGAGGTTGTCCTCGAACCTGTGATCCTCCTGTCTCAGTCTCCCAAGTACTGGGATTGCAGTCATGCTCCACAAAGAGAAAACTGACTTTTTCAGGAGAAGTTTCCGAGGCTCTTTGTCAACATTGCTTTCCAGATACTTTGGCTGGTGGGAGATCGAAGGGTGTAAGGAAGAGTGAAGGGGTAGTTCTCAATTTTTCCTCTGCCTCTAGTGGCATCCTGGCATCCACAGCAGCAGCTGGGCAGAATCTGTGGTTGCAGCTCCTGCCCCACAGTCCCTCCCTGGTCCCAGCTTCTACTAGATAGTAGGATCCAATGTTCTAACTCACCCTGGATGGATGGCCTTGGCTTCTCTTTGTGAGCATGTCTGTGGTGGGTTGGATCTTAGCTCCTAAAAAAGACAAGTTTAAGTCCAAACTCCCGTGGCCTTATTTGGTAATAGGGTCTTTGAGATGTAATTAGTCAAGATGAGGTCATAGTGGATAGGGTGAGGTGTAATCCTATAGGTCTGGTGACCTCATAAGAGAAGACACACAGGAGAGAATGGGACGGGATGATGGCGGCAGAAATTGAAATGATGTCTGAACTGGCCAAGGAAAGACTAAGGCTGCTGACTGCAGAAGCCAGGAGAGAAGCGCAGAGCACACTCTCCCTCACAGCCCCCCAGTGCCGCCGCTGCCCCTGCTGGCCCTTTGACTTCAAAATTCTAGCCTCCAAAACTGTGGGAAAATAAATTTCTGTTGTTCAAATCACCCCATTTGTGGTAACTTGTTAAGGCTTCCCAAGGACACAAGTACTACCTTCTCTTCCTTTTGTCCCTCATACCTCAGAGTCAGTGACAAGAGACCCTGGCCAGGTGTTAATCTCTAGGCTGCTTCTCTCTTCCTGGTTTTTTTTTTTCCCCCAGACTTTCCATTCCCTGTAAAACCTGGGCCTTACGACAAGTTCTCACGGTCTGAAATAGCTGGAGTCGCTTCAGTTTCCCGGCTGGTCCTTCAATGACACTGACACAGACAACATTCATAATACGCTTATTATATGCCAGGCATGGTAGGAAGTATTTTACCTGTATTTATTTTAATCCTTATATCAAACTTATGACAGAAGCACTATGTTTACATGCACTGAACAGATGGAAAGAATGAGAAAAAGTGCCATCTGGTAAGGCCACTTAGCTAGAGACAAATGGAGGATTTGGACCTGGGGCTGGCGGGCTATAGAACTCAAGCTCTTGAACGCTCCCCTGTGCCTTCCCTGGGCTGGCTCCAAAGTCAGCGGTTCCGGTGTCTGGCATCCCCTTTGTGTCCTATGACTCCACGCGTTCCCTCTGTGCCCTGCAGCATGGACTCAGTTGGATTCGCCATGTGCCCTGCCCCACCGGCCTCTGATGGACCTTGGGTTTAATCTCACATCCTTTTGAATCTTTCTTTATAGCACTACTCAGGATACCAGCCTTCCAGCTATTTCTTTTCTGTACAAGAACTAAAAGCGAATCCTTATTCAAGAGTACATCTTTGCTCAGAGTCGTCTTAGAAGAGAAAATGTTATATACAGGAAAACAAAGAATAATATTGCAAGCACCTATTTATTCCTACATATCTAAGTCAACTTCAAACCTTTTTCATATTTGTTTTAGTTGTTTCTTCCATTAAGAAAGAAAATATTGTAGAAGTTGAAACCTCTGTGTGTTCCTCTCCAATCCCATTCCACTCTCCCCTTCTCTAGAGGTGTGTTATCCACCTTACTATCACTATAACAAATACCTGAGATAATTCAGAAAAACATGGCAATTTATGAAGGTATTGCTACCAGTCGCACTAACATGTGTGGGCAGAGAGAGGAGGGAGGAGTGGGATGGGATGGGGAAGGGAATAAATACATCAAGTGCTGTGTGCATGTATATTTGTATTACTTTGAATCTCACTCTGATTTATGATTACAATGCACTAATAAAGGTTGAAAAAGTTTAAAAATTAAAAAACAAAACAAAAAGGTTTCTTTTGGCTCACAGTTTTTGACATTTCAGTGCAGACTTGGGTAGACCATCACTTTTCAGGCTGTGATAGGGAGCAGGCAGTGGAGAAAAAATGCTCACTGCAGGGCTGGGATGCACAGAGAGTTCAGGCCCAGTGGCTGTGCTCCACCTCTGTGATAAAACTTTATCACAGATTCAGATTTTTGGCCAAATTTATTATGATTTAAATTTGACTTTGATTTTCCTGATAATTCTGGTGGTCAGGCATCTTTTTACGTATTTATTGGTTATTTAAGTTTCCTTCTCTGTTTATTGCCAGTGAACACCTCTTGCTCTTTATTAATCCTGGCTACTAATCCATGTTGATTGTGGGCATTTCAAATATCTTCTCATAGGCTAGGCTGTGCTTGTCTTTTCACTTGGTTTAATATAATCCCTTCCCCCACGGAAGTTTAAATTTTAATGACGTCAAATTAATCACCCTTCTATTTTACGGCTTTTGCTTTGAGTAACTAGTTTAAGAAATTCTCCTTCTGAATCATTCTGTTCAATCATCAAAGACTCCAACATCCAACCACTTTAACTTCCTAGCCAGTTTCTTTCCTAACCACACTCCATAAAAATATGCAAGCTCCCAGGGGATTCTCTTACGCATGACTCTTTTTATACTCACTCCTTCTTCCAGGGTCTACAACTCTTGGTATTTTCTCAGATCTCCTCTCAAAGTCTCACCTAATATTCCCAAGGTGTATTTCTCAGGACTTACTCTACAAAATATCTCATCATAAAAAGGATCTGTGGTCAATTAAGTTTGGGGAAAATTGCCTACTCTACAATGAATATTTAGCATATTAAAAGCTCTGATGCAAAGGAGAAACCTGTTTAACTTTACTCAATTTAATGTTGTTCATCTGACCTTAGCATCTTCTCGGGGATAATTGGCATCTTGTAGAATATTTTCTTAAATAAATGTTCATTGGATCGTTATAAGCCTTTAATTAATTTCTAGATTTCTGAGGAAAGTTGATTTTGACAATCTTGCCAGTGTTCTCATTGCTTTTATGAAGTTGTAGATTTGGGGATTTCAACCATTCTGGAAGACCTGTCTCCTAAAAATAATATTTTAAGACATGCTTTGACTAATACTAATTTCTCCTTGTCTGTGAAGCCATCCCCATCCAAGCTGCATTCCCCACTCCTTCCTTCCCTTAATCTCTGTATTTTGGGTGTCTCTTGGATTTCTTAGAATCCTAAGCAAGTTTTATGCTTGGTCCATGCATAAAATGGTTCTGCAGAAAAGGCTTTGTTCTTTTCGAATTATATCATAAAGTTCAACTTTTCTTTTAGAAGCCAGCACACACTGCTTGTATGTATTGAGTGCTTTTTTAATAATAAGTGAGTTATTGGACCTTGGGACAGATTTTCTTATAGAAACGATATTCTGCAATAGAGCTTATCTAACTTCAATGGGTGTGCAAATCTCCTGAGGCTCTTGATAAAATGTAGATTCCGACTCAGTGGGTTTGGGTTGGGGCATGCGGCTCTGTTTTCCTAGGCTCCCAGGTCACTGCTGGGTTTATGGTCTACAGATCACAATTTGGGCAACAGGTTCTCTAAGTCTTTCTCCCTTGTAGAATGTTACCTCTATGGGGAAAAAAATTGGGCTCAATTTTGGGAAAATATGTCCCTGAAATAGTAGATATAAAGACAATACATGATAAAAATTCTCCAGATTTCCATCAAATCTTCAAGACATCTAATCATCTAAAATGTAGATTAAGAGAGCTTTTGTGGGCTGCTCTGTGAACCAACAACCCGGTATTGACTTAAGCCAGGAAGTGTCAGCATCCAAAGTGGTTATTTACAGTCATGCAAGTACTGCCGTCATTTTGAGTCCTATCTAGCAAGACCCATCTCCTCAATTAGAGTACCTAGTGCAATGTTAGGAGGGTTTGAATGTAGGCTGGTTGTTTGATTTCTAGACTACAATATATGATGCTGGTTGGCTTTATAGTGTAGTAGGTTCTCCACTGACCTTAGCATAAAATACCAACTCTCCCCAGAACTGCCATACGTTATGTGATCTGACCTCTCCCCTCGTCTCTGACTTTATTCTCTTTTTTTTTTTTTTTGCGGTACTGGGGATTGAACCCAGGGGTGTTCTACCTCCGCGCTACAGCTCCCGGCCCTATTTTTTATACTTTATTTTGAAACCGGGTCTCGCGAAGTTGCGGAGGGCCTCACTAAGTAGCTGAGGCTGGCCGCGAACCCGTATCCTCCGGTTTCTGCCTCCCAAGTACTGGGATTAGAAGCGTGCGCCACCACACCCGGCTTCTGACTTTATTCTCTACCACTCTTATGGCTGCTCATGGCATTTTGGCCACCAGGGCCTTCTCTCGCTTTCTCAGATATCTAAAAATTATCATCCTTTAAAAAAAATAAAAACAAACACCCATGGTCATTTGCCTTGTTGTTTCTTCTGTATAGAAAGATTGTCTCAGATCTTCAGGTTGCTGCTTCTGCTTGTCAGAGAAGCATTTCAGGATAGATGCATCTACTGTTAACTACCCTCTTTTATTTCATTCATAGCACTATCTCTAATTCAAACTAGCATATGTACTTATGCATGCAGGAGAAGCTATGTGCCTGGCTTAGGTGTTAATCTGCCAGCTGCTGTGGGTTTTGATGGCCAATGGCCCACATCTATACCCTTTTCCCAAGAATTCCTGGTAGCTGACAGGAGCCACACGGCGTAGGGATGTCTAGGAGGCACATACACCCTGCCCGGAGGCTTGCAACCACTGACTGATTCCTGAGAACAAAAGCCCAGCCCCCATGCAGTGTCCCCAGGGGGTTCAGCTAAGTGGGGACCTTCAAGATCCAGAGCTCCCCCAGGGATCAGAGGCTCGACTCAGCTTGGCTTAGCTTCTTCCCGCGTCTGGTTCTGCTATGTATGCCTCCTTATGCCTCCTTATAAGCCCCTGTAAGACTCGTTTATTGAGTCTTCAATAAATCACCTTCATGAGAACTCCCATCTCAGACCATGTTTCTAGGGAACGTGGCTTAAAGGAGATGTTGCTTCGCTTTCTTCAGATCTGTCCTCCCCACTAGACTCTAAGCGCCACAGGGGAGAGACTTTAGTTTCTCTTCACTCTGTTTTCTTAGTACAATACCCACTGCATAGTAGATGCTCATTAAAGATGTGTGGAAAAATGTTGAATAAATAAATCTGAGTTTATATAATCAGCTTAAGAGTAACGGCAGCTTAGTGTTATTAGAGTTACAAACCACCAATCTACCCCATACTCCACAGACAGACGGTGCCCTGTGAGAAACAAGCGTACCGCCCTGTGTGTGAAGTGAACTGCGCATTTGCTGCTTTTATTTTTATCCTTATGAAATGCAAAACCATAAAAATCTGGGGGTGGGGTAGGGATGTCAGATCCCACCCCACAATACGCCCTCCTTCAAGTATCTGATTACACAAAGTCTTCAAAGAATATGATTAATGTAACTAAGCCATATTCACACCCTGACATTCTGCTCAGCCAAACACATATTTTAGCCTCACCCAGTCCCTTTCAACAAATAAGCTGTTTTGAAAATGATTTCCAGGGCGATGTCTGTTGCCATAGGAATGACATTAAATGAAAAGGACAGAAAATATAGAGGGTGATAAAGTGCATGCTTGGATGACACACTTGACTTGGAAGCCTGTGTTCAAATGAGGCATACATGCCAAGATTTTTATGAAAGACAAAATTAAAATGTATCGCTATCAAGCTGTAACTGACAAGGTATTGTGTGGAGGCTGTTAACATACTGCTCCATATATTTATTGTTTGTCATTTTACTGGCCCTGACAAAGGTCTCTCAGTGCTGTAAATCACACCATTAAATCTGCCACGAGCAACAGAGGCTGCTGAAAAGAAGAGAAAGCAAGCGTGGTGCTGGATCCGGGTTGCTTGTGCACGCTGGGTGAGCTATCTCCTCGTCCAAGCAGCCTTCTCCCTGTGGGCTGACACTTTTACAAGCATCACAGTGTTGGCTTTTGACCCTTGAAAAGAGGGAAAAAACAAAAAATAAAAACAAAAATAAACTCATGTACCCTTCCCCCATTCTGTTTCCAATTGCTCCAGATTTTGTTGCTGGGAAAGGTGACCCCAAGTGCTCCCGTCCCTTCTATCCCGGTTTATGCTCTTTTGGGGCATTAGACCTCAGAGGCTTTTGGGGTGCCCTGTGGATAATGTCTTGCGTGAAATGGCTGTTGATGTTTTCTTGAAGGTGTGCTGGGTTACCATGAGCCTCTTCTCTACACCAGCCAAGACCTGTTGGCCCTCGAGCTGGTAAATTCATAGTCTCTAGGCCTGTAGCGGCAGACCAAGGTGGGCGTGTGTCAGCTAGGTCCTGCTTCTCTGTCTGCATCTCTGACTTGACTTCACAACCTCCTCTCACTTCTTTTCCAGTTGTTGGTGTGGTGAGGCTGCCCGGAAGCTGGTGGTTGCTGCGCTGTTGTGAGAAAACATGGAAAGGCGAGTCTAGATCTGGGTGGCTTCACTATCGTGTGATATGTGATCTTTGGTGAGTTTTTAAACCCCTGTGGACCACGGTTTCCTTGTCTGTTTGGAACTAAAGGTGTGGTATTAGATTTCAATGACAGATGGTCCTGAGTTTCTGATGGTTCAATTTATGATTTTTTTTTTTTTGCGGTACGGGGATTGAACGCAGGGGCGTTCTACCTCTGCGCTACACCCCAGGCCCTATTTTTTTTATACTTTATTTTGAAACCGGGTCTCACGAAGTTGTGGAGGGCCTCAGTAAGTACAGAGAGAGAGAGAGAGAGAGAGAGAGAGAGAGAGAGAGCTGAGGCTGGCCGCGAACCCGGATCCTCTGGTCTCCGCCTCCCACAGTACTGGGATTACAAGCGTGCGCCACCACACACGGCTTCAATTTATGATTTTTTGACTTTATGGTTGTACAAAAGAATGAATGTTTAGTTGTAACTGTACTCTGAATTTTGAACTTTGATCTTTTCCCAGGCTAGTGGTGTGCTGCCAGATACTCCCTTGAGCTGGTGGGCAGTGGCAGCAAGCCCTGACTCCAGCCAGCCACGAGAGGGAGAACCACTGACACGCTACGTGTGCTGGGTTGCTCGGCTGGGATGTGGGGAGGTTAGGTGTGGTGGATGCATTTTCAACTTGCGATATGGTCAACTTATCAGGATATAACCCACGGCAAGCCGAGCAGCACCTAAGTTGCCTTCCATCTCCAACTTCGAATAAAATTAGAGACTATAAATGGCTATCTATGGCGTTCTACTGCCTCTAGGGAGGGCTTGCCTGTACTGTATCTCCATCAAAGGAGAGTCTAAAGGCAGGACAATCAAGTATGTTATTCTTTCAGTAGGGATAAAGAAAAAAAAATCCCACCAATAGATGGGAAGATGATAATCTAATCACTGATTGGAGTGGGGACAGTGCTTTAGGATTCATTAAATATGGTAGGGTTCCCTGCCAATGCTTCTCCATACTGTCTGAATTTATTTTACAACACAAGTGGATGTTTTAAGCAACAGGGTTTAAAAGATAAGACAGCTTTCAGGTAAGACTTGTACGCAAAGTCTCTTTTTACTGAAACCTTCAATGCTGAGAACTACCTCTGTCATGTTGGAAGAATTTCTTGTACCAAAAGAAGAGGTATGTTCTTAGACATTTTTTAAGGCATACCTCTTTTGTTTTTGGTCAGTTATTATCAGAATTCTGTACATTCATGCTTCAAAATTGGCAACCTATATATTGAATTTGCAATAATCTTATAATTATAGATTTGAAAGTTAAAATTGCTTGTAATTGAGAAAGGCTGACCAGTGAACCGTGCTCTCCTTTCATCCACCCCCTGGTAGAAACGAGCCCTGCCCAGCCTCACAACTGCTGGGTGCTTTTGTGATAAAACCCAGCCAAGAGTAAAGTTCCAAGTTTGTGTTTGGTGTTGATCCCCAAGTCTTGGTTCTAGAAATAATATTAATTTTTCTTTTCTCCAGGGGTATTCCTCAGTGCCCATTAACTGAGAAGGTTCTAGAGTCTTCCAGGGCTGGAGTCCTGGCTCCACCATTTACTCACAGTGTGTCTACTCACAGCATGACCCTGGAGGAGTCCTTTCACCTCTCCAAGCTTCACTTTCCTCTATAAAATGTGCTCGTTACTACCCAAGGAGGTGAAGCGCAATGGGACTGATTTAGTGCATTTCATAGTAAATCATAAATGTCATTGTTATTGTTCACTGTGATTTTAGAAAAGTCATGCAAATTTCAAACCCTTGATCATGCTCATCTATTAAAAATGATATGTGTGTGACTATTGTCATAAGACTATATTAAATCTTATTGTCATAAGACTATATTAATCAAATTGAATTCTTGAATGTAACTTGAGACTTAAGAAGTATAAAGGTTAAAAAAGTGATTACTATTTTGATCTTTATCCTGTCTTGTGTTTCAGACCAGAAAATCTTCATGTGGAATAGAATGACAACTTCAGTCATCACCACACTGATTACAAACATTTTTAACAACATTTACATGTATTATGACTAAAAAATAAACTGCATCTACTATTCACAGCATAAGTCAATTAACAAAACTTTGAACCTATGGTCTTTTTTCTTGATAATTGTGAACAATTTACTGAGATTTAAAAATATTTAATCAAGAACTAAGAACTGTATATGTTTAAGATCTACTACATATTGAATTGAGATACACACATTGTATAATGATCATCACAATCAAATTAATTAACACAACCATCACATCAAGGTTTAAATGAAATTTTGTATTACCTGATGTGTTTGAATGCACATAGATTCATCACATGATCTCATTTCTCAATAAGAGTGGCTGGTCCTTTAAGGATTTTCTTGAGAATAAAGTTACTTCCACAAATAGAACTCATTAAATGCCAAGAATAATTTGCCTTATTTATACTTCAAGAAAAAATAGAGTCAAATTTTGAAATATTCCTCTGGGGACAAAACTGGATCATCTATTGAATCTCAGGGGTAAAAGGATCAGAGAAAAAGGTTGGGTGCACCTTGAAGGCCTATCCAAGTATTGTAATCTCTTCATTTTAGAGGTTTAACATCCTCTAGGTTTATTTTTCACTTATGTAAAGCCCAACTGGCATAGGTGTGGGGTAGGAATGGGGAAGTCTGCTCCACACAGTCATCAGGGGCCCCGGCCGTTGCAGTCTCTATCGTCTCCACCAATGCATCCATAGGAATCGAGTGTGTTGAGCAGCCTGGAGCTCTCTGCCGCAGTCTCTAGGAGCGCCTACGTTTTGTTGAGCTATTATTTCTAAGATATCTGTGACATTCTGAGTAATCAAGTTGGTTTTCTTCCCCACCAGGGGTTCCAGATGTTTTCTCCCCAATTTTTCAACTCTCCATTCTCATTGATTTGCCCCTGGCCCCGTGTCCCTGTCCCATTCGTTTTATTAGTGCATTCCCTAAGCCTCCCTTCCTATCTGCTCCACCTGAGTAGTAAACCTCACTGTGAGTTACTTTTGTAGAATACATTCAGGTGCTACATTTAGACACATTCTGTGCTATTTTATTAGGACATCAGGGCATATCTGTAACATAAGGAACTGGCATAAAAACAATACATCAAATCACCAGGGCCACGCGATTAAGAATGGTCAGAAATGATAAATGAGCCTCAAACTTTCTAATTCCAAACAATTTCTGCTCTGCTCTTCTGCTTCTCAGCCTCTACTCTTGCTTCTATTTTCTAGAAAGTGGAGATGACATAGTGGTGACCCCCACAGAGTAATTTTAAGGATTCATTCAGATAATGCGTGCATGGAAAACAACGAGGAACGGTGTGTACGTAGGAGGAACTCCCTCTTCTCTCAACATCACCCCTGTCTCCTGCTCGGCTCCCCTTTTCCCCGCCTTGTGTGAACTCCTTAACTTTTCAGTTGAGAAAGCTCTGAAGGCGAGGTGTCCAGCTCCATCAGTACATCGTCAGTCATTTTTGCTAGCTCTGTCTTCTCAGCCCACAAACGTGATTCAGTTCTGCAAAGTTTGTAGCATCCCCACTGCAATAGTTAATAGCTTTTATGAGTTCCTACTATGTGCATGGCATCCCTCTAGTTGTTTTCTGTGCATTATCTGAATCAACCCTTAAAATATCTCTGTGGAGAGAGATTTCCACTCTATAGATGGAAAAACTGAAGTTCAATGAAGTGTCTTGCCCAAGGTGACTCAGCTTGTAGGCCACCAGCTAGTTTTGGAATGGAGGCCTCCATCATCGCAGCTGCTCCTTCTCCTGGTTCAGATATTCTGCTGGGGGCTAATGTGAGGGCAAAAGAATTATCCATGTGACCGGGCATGGTGGCGCACGCTTGTAATCCCAGTACTTTGGGAGGCGGAGACCGAAGGATCAGGGTTCGCGGCCAGCCTCAGCTCTCGCTCTCTCTCCCTGTCTCTCTCTGTCTCTCTCTCTCCTTAGTGAGGCCCTCTGCAACTTCGTGAGACCCGGTTTCAAAATAAAGCATAAAAAAAATAGGGCTGGGGGCGTAGCGCGGAGGTAGAACGCCCCTGCGTTCAATCCCTGGTACCACACACACACAAAAAAAAGAATTTTCCATGTGGAGTGAGAAGTGCCCACTGGTGCTGGTTGCTCCAAACCAAACACAGTTTCTCTCCCTTGTTTTTCTACCAAAGTACTTGAAACAACCCTGATAGAACATCACGTGGTCTCTTGCTTTCACATGCAATTGAATGCTCATATTTGTTTAAAATTCTTTTTATGGAAAACTGTTTTCTGTATAGTATAATTTTTGATAGTTCTCAATGGAGTGGGGAAATTGGATCGGCACGTCACCTGCATTTATTTTCTTTTCCCAGGCAATTTTGAAAGGAGTGTAAAAGATCTTTTTTTTTAATGTTAATCTTCAAAATTCTTCTGGGGTATATAATCCTAAAGTCAGCTTAAGTGCAACCAATACTGAGTTTTCATTTTTTTACAAGCAAACAAAAACAACCAGCAAAAAGATAATTTACCAGCGTAAACCCCTTTGTACTGATCTCTTTTATATGTAGAAATATTTTTGGATGTTTTTCTCTTAGTCATATAAGGTTTTGAGAGCTCAGTTTTGCAGGGATGTGGGTTTCCTATAGAACATAAGAAGATTATGCAGAATGGGGTTGGTAGCACCATGCCATATGTACTAACTATAGTGTCATTTTAAGTTCTTATATTTCTAGGGCATGTGCTTAAATAAGGCACACTGTAGGGTGGCGCTTGAAAGTATATCTATAGAAAAGAGCAAGCCTAATTGCTTAATTTCTTAAAAAAAAGGAGCTGTCAAATGAGCACATTAATATACCAACTTCTAAATTATCACATCTTAAAGGTGTCTTGAAAGCTTGCATAACCTCTGGTATAAATATTACATAGATATTTCTCATTAATTTAAACTAGCAAATTTGATACTATGCAAACTTCCGTGAGCTCACGTTTGTCTTCTAGTGCCTGAAAAGGGGAAACCTAACTAGCAGTTCCGTAATCGGGCATCTCTATTATCTGTATTCTTTAAAAAATTTTGATATAAAAAGCACACAAAAGCTTTGAAAATATGTCTATTTAAAATCATCAGTGGCCACTGTGTTTCAAGATTCATCCAGAAACTTGATCAAAACATCAAGATTCTTATGCCTTGAATATTTTTTTTTGCTTTGTTTTGTGTGTACTGGAGATTTATTTGTACTAGGGGCATTCTTTATCTTAGCTAAACACCCAATTTTTTTTTAAATTAAAAAAAAAATTTGGAACAGGTTCTCACTAAGTTTCTGAGGGTCTCACTAAGTTGTTTAGGCTGGCCTCGAACCTGTGATCCTCCTGTCTCAGCCTCCCAAGTACTGGGATTATAGATGTGCGCCACCATGCCTGGTTCATTTTTTTTATGTTTTTATTGGTGCATGTAGTCTCACATCACAATTGAGTATCAGTTTGGTGTTAACATACATGCACACAGCTCT
>PVJS01051164.1:0-14069 GCA_004027185.1 Glis glis | reverse complement strand
TTATGTTTTATTTTTGAAACCGGGTCTCACGAAGTTGCGGAGGGCCTCACTAGGTAGAGAGAGAGAGAGAGAGAGAGAGAGAGAGAGAGATCGCGCACGCATGCGCGCTGAGGTTGGCCGCGAACCCGGATCCTCCGGTCTCCACCTCCCAAAGTACTGGGATTACAAGCGTGTGCCACCACGCCCGGCTTGTGACTGCATTTTAAGACTGCCTTTTTTTTAGCTCCAGGGATTCAACCCAGGGGTATTCTACCTCTAAGCTATACCCTTAGCACTTTTTATTTTTGAAACAGGGTCTTGCTAAGTTGCTGAGGGTCTTGCTAAGTTGCAGAGGCTGATCTCAAATCTGCGATCCTTCTGTCTTAGCCTCCCAAGTACTGGGATTACAGGCATCGCCACCATGCCCGGTTTTAAGATTGAATTTGAAGTGGGTTCCTTCTTGAAGCCTGATTTCCTGCTGGCAGAGACATGCTGCATTGTTTCTCTCTCACCACCAGATTGCCAGTACAATTTTGGCCCATTCCTGGAAGAGTTACACGGTCCCAATCCGCACACTATCTTTAGATGTGAATGGCATGCTCTCCTGGTGCATTTGAATAAACCAGAAATAAAATGCAGGTCTCTTGGTGAGATTAGCTGCTTTTAGAATGCTGTGATTCAAGGGAGTCCAGTCCTCAAAGAGGTGGAAGACAAGTCTCCTTAGTCACTTTAAGGGTACTTGTATTATTTGAACATCTACCACAGGTAAGGCACTGTGCTAGATGTCGTGAGGCACACAGGGAAGAATAAGGTGTGGACCCTGCCCTCAAGGGTTTGACAGTCCAGTTATGATAATGTGTGTGTGTGTGTGTGTGTGGAGAGAGAGAGAGAGAGAGAGAGAGAGAGAAGGGTAATGACATAGACTGAAATAGGAAGGTAAAGGGGCACCAGGCAAATGCTAAATAAGGAGGGTGTTGAGAATGTTCCAGGTTGGCTTAAATGAAAGGGAGCAAGAGTGGTGGATCAGCAAAGAGTATCAGTCACTTCTCAGGCCAAGACGAAGTTAATCAGACTCTCCCAAGACCAGAAGAGGAAAATGGGAAGAGTTTTAAGGACAAGGAGAAAAGAGCTCTTACCTCAAACCACCCAGTGATGTATGACATTTGGAGTTCTACGAATGCCTTGATTGGGATTTATAATAATTACAACTAAGAAGGGAAAGTTTGGTCAACTGTCTTGTGCACTAAACTTGTACAATAATGAGGCAGATTTTGTAGTATAAGAAAAAAGTACCAACCGTACTACATACCTAAACCATGTTGGCCTGGAAGTAAGGGCCAGACGTGAGCCAGAGGGAGAAAGCCTTCAGGTGTACTGTGTGCCCAGATACTGGGCGGTCCTGTATTCATTGGGTGCCTATTAATGGAATGAATCTTCCCTGAAAGTCATCACCTGAAACGAATGATGCTCTGAAATACTGTCCAGGTGGGCAAGTTGTGCGGATCCATTAACCCTGCTCTTCCACCCTGATAAACCCATCCCTTTGGGCTGGCAGAGGCTTGTGTATGGAAATGCCAGATTAAAATGGATTCTCTTACTTCTGTGATCATAATTAATGACCTAATTATTCTGTAGCCACTTTGAGCTTCTCAAGGAAAGCGCACACACAAAGTATTCAATGACAAATTAGCGCCTGCTACAGATTGAATTGTGTCCTTCGAGTCCTAGCCTTTAGTTCTTGTGAACGTGACCTTATTTGGAGTCAGGAGTTTTGCAGATGTCATTGAGTTAAGGTGGGGTCACAAAGGGTTAGGGTGGGTCCTGAGTTCAATGGCTGGCACCCTTGTGAGGAGAGAGAGATTTGGAGGCACACGGGCATGCAGAGGAGAAGGTCCTGTGACCACAGAGATTTCAGTGCTTCAGCTACAAATCCGAGGAGTCCCAGGACTGCCAGCCACCGCCAGAAGCTAGAAGGGGCGAGGAGGGTTTGGCCTAGGACTCTCACATGGATCATGCTCTGCTGATACCTCGATTTTGGACTTCTGGCTCCCAAGATTGTGAGAGAATTATTTTGTATTGTTTTAAGTCACTTAGTTTATTACGGCAGCCCCAACTTTCACGCAGCGTAACATCAAAGTCAACTGGACCTTTATCCTTGGTTCCACACCTGTTTCTACCCAGGTACAGCCCTTGGGATGCATAACTCTGTCCCTTACCAGTTTCCACAAGGATGACGAGTGGGCGGGTGGATGTGCTGGACATGCACGGATCAAGCCCTGAGCAGGACACATCAGGACAACACGAGGTTTTAGCATGCTGCTCAGAAAGGTGCACAATTTAACACTTATGATTGTTTACTTCTGCAACTTTTTACGTAACATTCTCAGATCAGAGTTTGCCACAGGTACCTGGAAGTGTGGGAAGTGAAATGTGGGTAAGGAGTGTGTTAGTCAGCGTTTTGTTGCTGTGACCAGAATAACGGACACAAACAACATGGGGGAAGAAAGGTTTATCTCGACTCAGGGTTTCAGAGGGTTCAGTCTGTAGTCAGCTAGCTCCATTGCTTTGGACCTTGGAAGAGGTAGAACATCATGGCAGAAGGGTGTGGCAGAGGATAGCTGCTCAGCCCATGGCAGCCAGGAAGGAAAGAAAGAAGGAAGGAAGGAAGGAAGGAAGGAAGGAAGGGAAGAAAGAAAGGAAGGAGAGAGAGAGAGAGGGGAGGGGAGGGGAGGAGAGGAGAGGAGAGGAGAGGAGAGGAGAGGAGAGGAGAGACTGGGGAGAAGATAAACCCTTCCAAGCACACCTCCACTGACCTACTTCCTCCACCTAGGAACCATTTCCAAGTAGTCCATTGAGCTGATGAAGTCAAAGCCCTCATGACCCGGTCGGTCATGGCCTAGAAGCCCCTCCTCTGACCCTTGCTGCTCTGCAGACCGTGCGTTCAACGTGAGACTGGGGGGGGGGGCTCTCCAGATTCAAACCCTAACAAGGAAGCACTACTGTAAGTTTGTCTTCTGATATTATGGAATAGCAGTAATGGAATGCCTCTAGAGTCACCCTATTGTCACTCCTCTGGACAGTGTTCAAGGCTGGTGCTCAAAATACAGAGCGGTCCTTAGGGCATGCACTATGGGGGCGAGTGGAGAATTCAAGAACCATTATAAAACTGACTCTAAGCTGGTCCGCTTTTCATCATCATCGTGTGTCAGCAATTCTAAACCATGTTGGTGACTGAATACTCTGAAAATAAACCTTTTGTGACCTAAGCTCCAAACAATGCTTAGAGTCACTCTTGAGTCGAAATAACAATTAAATTAGCATGTTGTTATTACTTATTAAACCTGGCATTCTACACAGAGGTTGAGGAATTCCTGGTAATAGTTGGTCCGTCACCTGTGGGCTCTGCGGCATGATATGCTTCTTTGGGGAAGAAGTTCCTGCTGTTTGCAATTATTCCAGCTTGCTGTGGGTGTGGTTTGTGTGCTGATCTTAGGGTACGACATGTCCCCGAGTTTACACAATACATTTGAAGTAAACAACAATAGCATAGTGATTATTAAGATGAAGAAAGAAAACTGAGTTTCTTCACTTCTATCATTCTAAGTGACTACTTGGAATTTTCATTTGTATTTATAATGTAAAACAACAAAATAGAGTGCCAACAACCTTTTTGCTGGTAAAGGCAGATTTTAGTATTGCATGAGACATTTTACTGATTTGAGTATGTATTTTAATGTAAAATTTAATCTTTTGAAATTGCCAACCACTTTAAAAATATTTTTAAAAAATCAAGAAAGTAATGTATAGGACCCTTTAATAATTCCTAAATCATACCTTTTGCAGATACTTTGGTTTTATTAAAATTTACAAATTAGCTACTGGTCAGTGACTGACATGAAACATTGTTATGTGAAGCTGTAACCAGTGGGACAAAGTTGAAAATATTAGGCATATTAAAAATAATTGACGGCCTGGGGTGTGGCTCAGTGGTAGAGTGCTTGCCTGACATGCATGAGGCCATTTAAAGCCCACTTTCCCAAGTGACTATGGTCTGATGCTTATTAAGTAGAGTTGCTCTCACATTGTATCAGCAGGTGTGGGTGCACCTAGCCTGGGCGGGCATGCTCGTCCTGTACCAACTCACTCCCTGCCTTGCTTTGCAAGTCTCTATGTGGCGTGAGGGAGCACACACCTTTCTGAAGCTGAGCCTAAAAGTTTTCCATGCTTCTCTGCTGTGTCCCTGACAGACTATAGGACTTGTTGCAGCTATAATGAAAGGCAGGCTGTGATCGCTGTCATGTCAAGAACGCTGCGGTCGGGAGAGGCGACATGATTTCATGGCTAATGATTCACTCCCTAATATCAGTGTGGGCTGCGGTGAGGATAACCAAGTTGAGCTGTCTTAGATCAAATGATTCAATTAGGCCAGCTGTCCCTATTTGTCATGGCTCAACTCGCTTTCAAATTACCTTTCCAAAGTGCATACGTGCCTTAGCATAGAAGTTAACAGCTCAACTGTTTTACAAAAAAGGGATACTTAGGCATGATTAGAAAAAAGTCACCTTTTTTTCTCTTTTCATCCACACAGGCTTCTTCCTGTTCCCCCGGCCTTTTCCTGTGGGAGACACGGTATATGTTTGCTCAGCTACCCCTGCAGCATCCTCGTCAGCTAGTGTCTGTGTGGTTTTGCCTTTGGGGGCATCTGTTGGCTAGAAGTTGTTAATTCTAAAAAGGAAAAATTGGACTAGGGGGTCTCTAAGTAAGTAGGAGAAATAGTTGCAAAGGTTAGGAGTTACGATATTTTACCAACTAACTTTCAATCTGTTTTAGTCAGTTTTCTCATCTCTGTGTCCAAAGTGCCTGACAATCTCAACTTAGAGGAAGAAAGGTTTATTGGCTCAGGACTTAGAGGCTTAGTCCATCGTTGGCCAGCTCCAAGGCAGAAACCAAGGCAGCCAGGCATGGTGGAGGAACACTGCTCTCAGCTCATGGCAGCTGGAAGCAGAGAGAGTAAGGAGGAGGGCCAAGGGCAGATACAGTCCCCAAGGCCACACCCCCAATGACCCTCTTCCTCCAGCCATGCCCTACCTCTGAACCTGGCTGTGTTGCTCAGCACATGAACTTCTGTAGGAGACACTCTACCTCCAAACCGTAACACAATCCCTCCATTGGCAGTTGAGCAAGTTTTGGGTCAGAGAAGAAAGACTCAGGATGAGAAGTATTAAAGCACAACTCTTGAGGCCAGAGGATCTCCGAAATAAAAGAGTTTATTGAGCCATTCTAGATGCTAGTCCAATATAGGACCAGGTCCCCAAACTACCAGCCACAGAGCTAGGTAGCAATGGGGAAATGTCCACTGGACCAGAACTAAGAGCATTTTTCATAATGAAAATTTGGAGAAGGAAGGTATAGGTTGTTTACATTGGGCCTACATTGGCTATAGAGAAGAGGGGCAGGATCATGTGAAGTGGGGAAATTTAGCATAGGAGGGGAGCCCAAAGGAGGAACAGTTGTTGTTGCTTCTGGATTGGTTGGGGTTGTAAACAGTCTGTAGTGGCGCCAATAGGGTTGTGATGGGATTTGACTTAAGGTTTTAACACAATTCAGGAATGTACAATGGTCTTTTGTTCATTTGGCCTCTAGCTTATTAAGCCCTCTCTCCTCCCTTCCATCTTCTCAGCCTTGTAACTAAATTTAGAACATCTCAAAAATTTTTTCTCATCAAAAGTAAGTTGGTAGCCCCAGTGTGGTTTCAGGTCAACAAGAGAAGCTATTGTAAGAGACAGAGATGAAACTGACCAAGGAGAAGTGCAGAATCTTAGTGTCTCTATGCGAGATGTGTGAGCAGTCCCATTACCCTGAGGGAGAGATGACCCTCCTGCCACACATAGCCTGAATAAAGGACCCAGTCAGTAAACACACGCTTCCTGCTTCCTGCATGAGGGGCACTGCTGAGCATGTGGGGAAACACAGCAAAAGCCAGAGGCCTGATTTCTACTCTGGAGGGACTTGCTACCAATAATTCTGAAATGTTGTAGCTCATTTAAGCATGGTGGCCATCAGAAAGAGAGAAACAAATTGAAGTAAATCTACTGTGGGAGAATGAAATGGGCAAAGGAACAGAGGGTTTGATCTCAAGGGGGAAACATGAAGAAAAACAAAAAAAGGATATTTTTTTTTAATGAAATAGCACAGGATGGGGTCTAACTATCACTATGAACTACATTATGTGAGACTATAATGCACCAATAAAAGTATACAAAATAAAAATGAAAAAAAAAACCCCTAAGGGTACAGGTATGAAAGGGGAGACAGATGGTGGACTGCGGTGTAAATGGACATGTTTACTTTCACATCTCTTCATGTCTTGGGCCTCCATTTGATCATCTGTAAAGTAAGGAGGTTGGGACTAGATGAGCTGACCGAGGTCCCGTCCAGCTCTGACTCCTGTAACGTGGGAGCCTCCTACGTCACCCCACTGCAAGTCCCCTCTGTCCTGCTCCTCGGGGTTTATTCTGAAGTGAACGCGAAGGCTCCAAGGGGGACAGGCTTCGTGGCCTCACTGCCCACAACCGTCTGGCCACAGCCTGCAGTTTCCTTTGGACAACAACCTTTCCACCAGTTTCTCTGTTCCCCTAACTAGGGGAACACCTGCCTGGAGATATAATTAGCCTAATTCCCCCCTGCTAGGGGAGCAGCTGCAGGCAGGTGCTGCTGTGCTGGTGTGACTTACCAAATTCTAAAATAATCCTCAGCCGTGGGCTCTGGCCTCTCAACCAGGACACTGCCAGGTGACCTCCTTACCTCCATCCTTCCCGTCCTCCTTTCCCGTCCTCACTCCAGCCTGGAGGTTCTGCCTCCTGGGCCCAGCTTGGTGCCTGCCGAGGGCTCTGAGGGTTTGAGGAGGCCTAGATGACATGGCAGCGTGCAGAGGCACCAAGAGCCTCCTTACCAGGGGCCCTCGTTCTTTCTTTGTGACCTAGTGACTAGGACGGGTAAAATGCCAAGGGAGAGAAAATGGTTACTTGGGCCCCGAAGCTGAAATGGGAGTTTTCTTTGTTTTGTTTTGTTTTTTTTACCAGGGTGCCGGGCTGTTTATCACTCCCTGGCCCTGCCGCTCTGGCACTATGAGGGCCTGACTCCCAGGGCTGGACTCTCCTTAGCTTTGGTGTGTTACTGCCGCTGCTCTGGGGACAGAAGCAGACAGGAGGTTCCCTCGCTCCACCTACTGGGCGGGAGTCTGTAAGAGACACCAAGAAAGGGACGCCCTCTGGTCAAACTTGCATGATCTTGCTGTAAGTCTTATGTTGTTGTCTTTGTATCTTGGGCCTAAACATCAAGCCTCTTAAGGAGAATAGGCTACACGGGGTTGTGAGGTTGGTCAGTAAGGGAGTGTGGCCCTGCCCCGGCTACCCACAGGAGTTTGTAGCCTGCTGGAGCCTTCTCCCGTGTCCCCTTGAAGTCCTTGCCACCTGCTGGAGAGCCAGAGCATCACAGCCATTTTCTGCCCTGAGCCCGGGGCTGGTGCTGTTGTGAGGTGAACCAGATGGCTCGGCTTCTCATGATCTGGGGTTCAGCGTGGACTCTGGCTCCCATCCGTGGGCCTGTGTGACGTGTGCCTCCCGGCCGCTCTCATAGCACCCCAGGCTTTTCCTGTCATTTGTGTAGTCCTCTTCTTCGCTTTGACTTCGAGTCTGGGGCCTGTGTTGTGGTCACTTCTATAACTCCACAGTATCTGACATCAGACCATCCTTGATTCGTCTTTGCTTAATGAACGAATGAATGAATGAACAAGTGAATGGATTTGTCGTGTTCAACTTGGGACCCGAGAGCCGCACCAGGGCCGGGAGAGGATGTGGCTCATTAAGTAACACTGCTTTCTGGTGCCTGAAGAACTCAAAACAGCTTTGATTCAAAATGTTGGCAAAATAGACTGCCTCCACTATTTTGACTTTTTCAGAAATGAATTGATGAGGTAATACATTTTGAAGCAATGCCACAGAAATATACCATGCTGTGCTTTTGAAACTCAAATATGACAGGGATGTGGTGCTCTGTCCTTATCAGACTGAAAAGGAGTGTGCCTACTGGTGTCATCCTAGAAACTGCAGACTCAAGAAGTAGCCTTCCTCTTTGGAGATTGGGTTCTCTTTCTTCCTGGGTGGGGGAAGAGAATTGGCACATGAAAATAATCTGTTGGAAGGAAGCCGGCAGCCAAGCCAACCTGGGGTATTGTGAACGTTCCCTTTTTATTTGTGAATCTTTGCTAGAACGCTTGATTGTAAAGTTCAAGCACAGAGACTCTGTGGTCCCTGAGCGCCTGAGCTACAACCTCCTGCTTGTGTAGATGCCCAGTTGAAAATGGCCTGAATTTTCTGGGTGCTTAAGCATTTTATTTGTGCAGCTCTGTAGTGCTAGCTTTAGTCATCTGGTGAACATGTGGCACGAAATATTCCAAGCCAGGGCTGGCTTTTTTGCTCATGTCGTCTTGTATTGTTAGCATGCCTGTTTCTTATCCTTGCATATTTAATTGCATGTGTAAATGTAACCACGTTGTAGGTCTCCCCCTGGGAGCTCAGGCAGGGAGGGCAGTGTAGAGGGCTGATACTCTCATTTCGCCCTCCTGCATGGATGATCTTTGCTATTTGGTACCAGCACCCTCTCTGACACACTTGCGCTTCACCTCTGAGTTCTCTCCACAGCCCCTCAGGCTACCACTGTCAATAACAAGAGATCAGAGGCTCCATCCCTGAGCTCAGGTATGTGTTGTTGTTATGTTAAATCTTAATTAAATAAAACAGACGAAATTATTTTATTTGCAACTGATCATTTAAAATAGGTCACCAGTTTTTTTCTATAAAGGGACAGATGGTAAATATTTTAGGCTTTGCAGGCCACATACAGTCTCTGGTGCATAGTCTTCTTTGTCTTTCTTTGTTTAAAAAACAGTTACTTAAAACTATGAAAAGAAACATTTCAATTTATGGGTCCTACAAAAACAGGCTACAGGTTGTATTTGGCCTACTGGCTATAGTTTATTGATTTAAAACATTGTGTTTTTTGAAGAATAGTTGACCCTCTGAAATGACATATTCCACCAAAAGTAGGTTGAAAATTGTCAGAGAAAAGAAATCACATATGTACTGAGGATGTATAGACTTTTCCTTTTGTCATTATTCCATAAACAATACAGTATAACAATTATTTACATAGTATTTACATTGTATTAGGTCTAATAGGTAATGTGAGGTGATTTAAAATATATGGGAGGATATGCATAAGTTATATGCAAATATT
Organism: Glis glis; assembly: GCA_004027185.1. Taxonomy (NCBI): domain Eukaryota; kingdom Metazoa; phylum Chordata; class Mammalia; order Rodentia; family Gliridae; genus Glis; species Glis glis. Next base: position 4,793 of record PVJS01051164.1, on the reverse strand, counting down.
ACTCCATTTTATATAAGGGAATTGAGCATTTGCTAATTTTGGATCTCTGGGCATAACTGTATATAAAGATGATTGTGTTTAATATGGAAAACTTTGGTAGATAGATAGCATTCTGAGAAAGGCACAGGGTACCTATTTCATGTGCATGACTATGTAAAGTTATAAAGTTGTAGCACATGTAACTCATGTTATATTGGATACTCAAAATATAATGTCTGTGGGCCGGGCGTGGTGGCGCACACTTGTAATCCCAGTACTTTGGGAGGCGGAGACCGGAGGATCGGGGTTCGTGGCCAGCCTCAGCTCTCTCTCTCTCTCTCTCTACCTAGTGAGGCCCTCTGCAACTTCGTGAGACCCGGTTTCAAAATAAAGTATAAAAAATAGGGCCGGTGTAAATAGGGCATTAATTATATGTTCTTATTGTGTTAGACTGTTTTTAGTTTAGGTAGTAGTATATAATCACAAATTTGACTGCTTGATATGACTTGCAATCTTGTTTATTTTGAACCTGTTGAAGAGTCGAGATAGGAGTTGGGTAGAGACTTCTACGAATATCTGTTGATATAAAAAATCATCCTATGATAGGCAAAAGTATAAATTGTGGAGAGGTGACTAATGTTCTAGAAAAATCTGTCTGCCCAGGATATGAGATTTGTTTTTGAGGCACGAGGTTGCAGGAGGGTGCGCCTTTCACATATCTACCCATTTGTATCTCCTGGTTGCCATGAAACTTGGAAAAACTTGCCACGCATGGCTGTGGTGTCCCTTTTAATATCACTTTCCTTTCTTTTCTGAAGGGAACTTTAGTGTCCTTCTTTTCAATCTGTAGAAGTTGGCAATTCCAAGCTCAGCACTCTGTTTCTATGCCTGTCTTTCTGCCCCTTGGATCAAGCTACTCCCGGTGATCCCTGTGGCCACGGTGAGATGCTAAGAGATGAATAAAAATGTATCGGTGAAAAACAGTACAAAAGAATTGTAGTGATCTGGATGGTTCTAGAAGTAAAAGTAAACCCCAAACCCTCATTATGGAGCATAATAATGCTATTAAACTAGGCCCATTACTTAGAATAATTTTTAGGAATGCAAAATTGGCAACTTGCCTCACGTTGTCAACTTGTGAATCTTAGAAACATATTGGATTATTATTGTCTGTCTTCACTGAAGCATATGCCTTGCTAGGTGCGGAGAGTCCAAGAAGGTATGTGAAACCTGTCTGGGCTCATGTTTGCAGTATTAGGGCCTCACAGAACAAAATTCACTGAATTTCAGGTAGAACCAATTTACCCTGCCACTTACATTGCTTTACATTTTTGCTTTCTAGTTCTTTATGGAAATGGAGAATACACACACCCATTTCTTTGAAAATCAAGGTATATATTACAGTAGGAACCATTCATCTTTACCTTCTCTTTCTCTGATAACACATCTATGTAGAGGGCATTAATTACAGCACCAGGGAATGGTTTCATTGGCATCACAAGTTCTTGGCACAGGTCAGCCCTTAATCATTATTGTTGCCTACATGTGAAGTCCAGGGTTCGAGTCCCGGCTCCAGTCTTTACTAGCTGTGTGATCTAAATATTTTTGATCCTTACATTTTTTTAATCTGTAAAATTGGCCAAATAAGAATACCAAGTTTATAGAGTGGTCATTCTGATTAAATGAGGCACTACATTTGGTAGAAGTTACTTATACCATGCACAGCATTGTGTAAATGTTAATTAATTTAATTTAAACATATATTGGCGATCTTTCTCCCCTCTGGCATGTTGCCGGGCAGCTCTTCCAGGCCCCAGAGATGCGTGCTGGCTGTCTCCACGAGACATCCATGCAGATGAAGCATGTGGTAGCGGCTGAGTTCCCCACTTCCATCTGGATGTTTTTGGCATTGTGCAAACATTGTTGCAGCATGCTGAAGTCACAGTATAAGCGAATATTTTTTTTTAACCATGCTGTATTAGTTGTATGTGGTTGATACTTGTCATTTAGATGCTTGTCCTCTAGAAACGTACTGTCCAAGCTTCTTGAGTGACTGGCAAATGACAGGAGCACTGTTGGGAGACTGCGGTTGGAGCTTCAGGAATGGGCTTCTCCTTCTCTCAGTGAGGTTAGCATCCCTGACACATCCCAACAGACAGTCATTTGGGGGGAATCCATAAGCCAGATAATACTGCTACAGAAGTGGAAAAACAAACTAGGTTATTCTGTAATCAAGAAATTGCTCCTTAGATGTGGTAAGCACTTAATGATGAGGAAGCATGTGATAACGTTAAAGGAAGAGGGTCCTTCAGCGAGGCCACTTAAGTATGCTGGATTCAAATGAGGAAAACAGAACAGAGAGTTGAGCATGGGTCAGGGCCTCCAACCGGATTCCAGATGCAGAGTTCATGCTCTTCAGAGAAGTAAAGTCATCTTCTGAGAAGCAGACAAGTTCAGGGTCACAGTGCTAGTCTACAGGGTCTGGTATGTAGTCAGCATTGGGTGTTGACTTCAAATGGGTTACAGGTTAACTGTCAGTCCCAAGTCAGGAACACAGAAAGCCAGAATCAGGGTGACAGGAAAGTCATGGTGTCTCTGCCAGACCAGCTGCTGTGAGATGGGAAAAGGAGAGCAGCCCCCAGCAGAGAGAGGCCAGTGTCCCTGGCAGCCCTGGCTCTCAACCCAGCTATCCCTGCTTCCAGTGCTCAGTTCACCCACTTCCTTCTATTGCACCAAAAGAAAGACTCTTTTCCTTCCCATGACCATAGCCAGCCAGCCTCGTGCCGACTTGGCTTGGCTGGCAGACCTGGGTGTTTGCTCTGTGTTAGCTACCAACTAGCAGTGTCACCCAGGTCCCTGTGCTGGGTGCCTTCTGGTATTCTTTTCCATTTACATTTCTCTACTAGGAATGTGTTGGAGCAGGTAGGACGGCCATGCCTGATTTATAATTATATTCTCAACCTTATTGCCTAAACACATCTATAAGATAGGGAAACAAGGTTTTTATTTACTGTTTATTCAGTGTCCCTCCTCTAGATGTATAAGTACAACTGGAATTGTATTCCTCGTTTGCCTGGAAGTGTACATAGAAGGGGCTTCATGATAATACCCATGTAGAGGCCATGTTGATTCAACAGTTTATTCTCATTATTCATGGTAGTTATGTTTTATAATGTTGGAAGAAACACTGAATTAGCAAATACTGAACTATTGCTCCTAGGCTTGTATTATGTGCATTTCTGGCTGAAGACACCTTATTTAATGTGTATTGCTCATCAAATCATAGCCAACAGTACTATAACTCGTGCCTGAACACAGCTTATCCAGCATTCCCATGTACTCTGCAAGGCACATCACAGCTTGCATCTAGGAACACTAGACAGCACTTCAACATGGTTCTTGGGAACCATTCTAAACTATGGAACTACCAATGAAGGAGACACAAAAATGTGAAGAGTGTGTCACTAAACACATCATGAAAAGAACATTTGCTTACAAAACCAGGGCTGAAACACAAAGGAAGAACATTGTGTTATTCAACCTCAGCTGGAAATTTGTGTGTCTGGCAACTAATATTTTTTGCCTCTGTGCTATACATATCCACAAATAATGGGGAAAGTGCTATAAGTATTAATTTTGATGTTACAAATATATTTTAACAAATAGATAAATTCACAAATATGGAATCTGAATAATGAAGATTGCATATTATATGAAATTACACTTAGCTCTTATTTTAAGGAACACAATTCTTCATTTTATTGTTTGAAGTGCATGTATATTATAAGTTAGGGTGATGCCTAATCTATAACAAAAAGAAACTAAAAGTAGATTAAAGATGTTCATACCCTGACATATATCAAAATGTATAATTACAATGCACTAATAAATGAACATAAAAAAAAGAAAATAGAGGCCTTTCCTCTCTGTCTTATAAGGTCATAGGTGCTCCAAAGTGAGGTGTCCTGGCTGGCCAGTAGCTTTCTTCTCATCCCTAGATTGCAAGCACGTTTGTGTTCCAGCTCACAGGAAGGGTGAAGGAGATAAACTCCGGACAAGGGATTCCTAAATAGAAAGTGATATGGATTTTGCATATATTACTTCCATTCTCATTCAGATTTACCAAAAATCAGGCCAGGAAATGTATTTCTCACGGGGAAGTCATGTGTCCAAGGAGAAGTGTCAAATAACTGCCTTAGTATCTATAATGTATCGTATATATAATGTATCATGTTAGGTTTGCTTAGTTATGCAATTCATTTTAAAGCCATGATACAGCACTAATAACAATACTAATAACAACACGCCAGGGGTAATGACAGCCTTAGTCATGCAGTGAAGACCCCTTCTGAGAACTTGTTTGGGATTCTTAAATCCAGAAAACCCTCTGCCAAACTCCTGACATGAAAATTATACTGAAAGTTAAATCTTTGGTCAAATATCAAAGCAGTGAATTTACTGGCAATGTTTAGTTCAGATTTATATCTGTTAAGAAGTTAGTAACAAACTGCTTTCCCATAAACTTTTGATAAAAACTTTTGTTTGAAAAAAAAAGCATTACCAAAACCTCAGAATGATTGATATGAAGGAAAACCAGGTGGAAGAAGAAAACAGATGAGCCGGGTGTGGTGGCGCACGCTTGTAATCCCAGTACTTTGGGAGGCGGAGACCGGAGGATCCGGGTTCGCGGCCAGCCTCAGCTCTCTCGCTCTCTCTCTCCCTGTCTCTCTCTCTCTCTCTCCTTAGTGAGGCCCTCCGCAACTTCGTGAGACCCGGTTTCAAAATAAAGTATAAAAAAATAGGGCCGGGGGCGT
>PVJS01051163.1:0-14067 GCA_004027185.1 Glis glis | reverse complement strand
TGTTACACACCCAAAATCACATAATCTTGGGTGTGTCATGATCAGGTCAAGTTGACAACTTAGATTAACTATCACAGAGGTGGAGAAGCACGTGGGGGCTAGTGCAGAGGTGGGAAGGGGGACAGTAAGGAGGTGACTGGGGGGAGAAAGAGCGAGGGGGGCCGTGCAGAGGCCACGGCGGCTGCCAGAACCTTTCTGCTTACCCTTGGTAAGCAGAGCAGGTGGAGACAGGATAGCAGAGTCCCTCTGGCCACTGGGGCAGGGGCTGTGGCAGGGACTCCAGGTAGACAACCTGTGCAGTCACCTGGGTGGGAGTCAAGGGTGGAACTGTAAGTTTAAGACCACAAAGAGATCTCAGTACGCAGCCACCAGAACAGCTAAAATGAAGAAGACAAACAACGCCAAGTGTTGATGCACAGCCGGAGCAACTGGAACTCTCGCATCTTGTTGGGGGGGCGGGCGTCACCACCACTTGGAAGAAGAACGAGGCAGCTCCTGATAGAGGTAGACATACACCTTCCTTATGAACCCGTAACTCCACTCCTAGGCATATACCTGAGAGAAATGAGCACTGATAAGCACAAGAAAATCTCACAAGAATGTTGATAGCACACCGGGCATGGTGGTGCACACCTGTAATCCCAGCACTTGGGAGGCTGAGACAGGAGGATCACAGGTTTGAGGCTTGTCTCAGCAATTTAGCGAGATTCTCAGCAATTTAGCAAGATCCTGTTTCAAAATAAAATAATAGAATAGGGCTGGGGGTGTAGAGGTAGAATTCCCCTGGGTTCAATCCCCAGTATCTATCTATTTATTTATTTATTTATTTACTTACTTTCTTATTTTTGCAGTATTGGGAATTGAACCCAGGGGCATTCTACCTCTGAGCTACATCCCCAGTCCTATTTTTTATTCTTTATTTTGAAACAGGGTCTCACTAAGTTACGGAGGGCCTCACTAAGAAGCTGAGACTGGCTGCAAACCTGAGATCCTCCGGTCTCAGCCTACCAAGTACTGGGATTACAAGCGTGCACCACCATGCCCAACTCCCCAGTATCATTTAAAAAGTAAAATAAAATATAAAAGAACATTCAAGCCAGGCAACTGCATGGGTGGCTCTCACACACATGAATGATGAACAAACAGGAAAACAGGCCAAGAGAGTCCATATCACAGGACTCCATTTATCTGAATCGTAGTGCATGCCTATATTCCCAGCTACGTGGGAGGCTGCAGCAGGAGGATCACTTTAGCCCAGGAATTTGAGATCAGCCTGGGCCACGTAGAGATACTCTGCCTCAAAACAAACAGCTGAATCACAGGTTCAAGACCATTCTCAGCAACCTAGTGAAGCTTTCCACAACTTAGTGAGACCCTGTTTCCAAATAAAAAATAAAATAGGGCTGGCAGTGTAGCTCAAAGGTAGAATGTCCCTGGGTTTTTTTTTTTTTTTTTTTTTTTGTGTGTGTGTGTGTGTGTGGTACTGGAGATCGAACCCAGAGGCATTCTACCTTCGAGCTACACCCCCAGCCCAATTTTATTTCTTATTTGGAATCAGGGTCTTGCTAGGTTGATGAGTCTCACTACTTGTTGAGGCTGTCCTCGAACCTGCAATCCTCCTGTCTCAGCCTCCCAAGTACTGGGATTACAGGTGTGTGCCACCATGCCCGGCTTTTAAAAAAAAAAAATCTGAGTTCTAAAGGCTGCTGAATGACTGTGGTGATAGAAGACAGGTGGTGATGACAGGCGACAGGTGGAGCTTGTCAGGAAATTTCCTGGGGTGACAAATGTTCTCAGATTTGATTTGGGGGCATTGTTATATGTGCATACACATGTAAAAATCCATCAAGCTATATACTTTATCATTTGTGCATTTTACTGAATGTAAATTTTACCCCCTGCTGCAGTTTGCATCTGGAATGTCCCCCACAGGTCCCAGCGTGCTGCTGTGCCGTGGGGGGCTTTAAGAGGTGGGGCCTAGTGGGAGGTCTTCTGGTCACTGGGTTATGCCCTGGGAAGGGGACACTGGGACCCCAGCCCCTTCCTTTTCCTCTCTTTTGCTGCTGGCCACGAGGTGAGGTTTTGCTTCTCTGCACCTTCCTGCCTCCCACAGGACCAAAAGCAACGGGGCCAGCTGATCATGACCCTGAGACTCCAAACTCTGAGCCAAAACTAACCTCTTCTCTTAATAAGTTGATTTTCTCAAGTAATTTGTTATAGTGATGGAAAGCTGACTAACACATCCTCCTCCCCAAAACACTGACCTAGCGAGAGAGTATGATGGTTCTGCCCAGGCTACGATGGGGCAGGTGGACAGGTAGGGGACAGAGGCCTTGGAGAAACCATCTTCTCCCTGGCTCGCTGCATCTGGGCCCGGGCAGCCCATCATGCCAGCCACCTGCGGCTCTGCCCCGTGGTCCCTGTGCCTCCTCACTTTGGGTGGAGCAGCAGGGGTGAGCAGATGCCTGCCTCGATGGCGGCAGGTGGCCTGAGGGTTATTTATTTGGGGGACCCGGCCTGTGTGTCTGTGGGGGAGGGGCTAGCGGCAGCACCGGGGGACTAGATTCTGATTATAACTTCATAACGGGCGCTGGCTATCCAGGAGGCGCTGATATTTATGGAATAAATACGGCGCGATTTATGGCCGTATCTCCCTCTGATGTCCCATCTGATATGCAATTCAATTTCTTTTATTGTTTTTGGGTTTCTGCCATGGAGGAGAATGCATAAATAAATAAATATATGGGTAAATGGCAGCCAGCAGGCCAGGCAGGGGCTCCGGCCTGGCGTCTCCAATCCCATATTAGGCCCATCGATCACACGTTATGAAGCCGGAGCCTGTCCCCCGGCCGGGACGCATGGCAGACGTGCCGGTCACTCCCCGTTATTTAGGGGCCTCTGCTGGCCGGCCGCCCCGCCTGTCCTCTGCCTGCCATATAACCGGCTGGGCTATTGGGATTCTACTTGGGACCTGAGCCTGCGCCGCTCTCCCCCTCTCTGGCAGGGACTGGAGGCCGCCCTCTGCCCAAGGCCCAGGAGGGGGCTGTCCCAGGTCCCACGTGGGCGGAAGACACGCAGACCGAGGACATCTGCCACCTGCCTGGCTCTCCCGCCCACACACCTCCCGGCTTCCTGCCCAGCGGCCAAGGCAGAGGTCCTGCTGTGGAATCAAACCACACCCTCAGAACAGGGACCCTGGGGGCATCACCGTCCCTGAGCCTCCCAGCCTCATCTGAGACTCGGGCTGGCAGCCTTCCTGCAAAGCTGCTTTGAACATGGGAGGAGGCGGTACCCATGGCACGGGGCTGACTGGCACTTACTGTGTCGGATGCCACAGGACCTAGCAGACAGCTTCCTGCCCTCCGCGGTGCCCTGTTCTGGGTGAAAAAAGGCTCAGTGTCAGCCAGGCATGGTGGCACACGCCTGTAATCCCAGTACTTGGGAGGCTGAGTTGGGAGGATCACAGGTTCGAGGCCAGCCTCAGCAACCTGGTGAGATCCTGTCTCAAAAATAAAAATAAAAAGGTCTGGAGGTGTAGCTCAGAGGTAGAATGCCCCTGGGTTCAATCCCCAGTGCCAAAGAGGGGGAGGGAAATAAAGAAAAAATAAAAGAAAAGCCGCGTGGCTAGGGCCTGAGACTTATCTCTGACCCCCAGGACTGTCCCCTGCTGTGGTCAGGACCCCAGTCTGTGGAAAGACACAACAGGTGAGCCCTAGGGCCAGCTTCAAGGCTGCCCTCTGTGGCCTCCATCTCTTGTGGATCCTGACCCCCCACCCATTTAAGTGGCCTGTAGTTCCCTCCCTGAGCCGCTCAGACACTGTCCCAGAGAGGCCAGCCTCTGGCCTGGGGGGGCCACCCCTAGAGGGTCCCCTCTCGCAGAGCAGGGACCTCCCCACCCCAGAGCAGGCTCTGAGCCCTGCGTGCCCTCGGCCTGGCCAGGCCCCATGACAAGCTCTGGGCTCTGCTGGGCCTGGCCCCAGGGGCCATCTGGACCAACTGTCTTTCAATCCCAGCTGCCTCCCTCCGCGGGCTCACCCAGAGGCCTCCTGTGGCCGGGCCCGTGCCTCCTACCACTCACCTCTCAGGTCTCCACAGCCTGCAGGCAGGTTCCAGGTCCACACCCGGCCCAGGCTCTGCCACACACGCTCGCACACACCAGGTCACCCCATACACACACCCGCATGCACAATGCAGCACCACGTGCACACACATGCACACACATCCTGCACGCGCACTGCACGCGCATGCACACACATAGCACACACCACACAGGCCACGTGTGCCCACACCGTCCTCTCCCCGCTCAGGTCCAGAGGGTCGCCTGAGAATGTCTGTCGGACATCTGAGTGTGGGGGCAGGGCACGACTCAAGTGCAAGGAAAATGATTTGCAAAGAATGTCCCCACTGCAGACAAACTTCCCTGCCCGGAGGGAACAGACAATAAACACACCAGGGGGAAGTGGGCAAGACGGGGTCTGGGAGGGGGTTCCAGGGAACAGCGGCAGCAGCAGGTGCTCACGCAGATGCTTGGGGCCCACAACAGCTCCTGGGGGGGTTCTAACGGGCCCCCTCTGGAGACTTCCTGGATCATCCTTCCTGGAAAATGGGAGAGGAGGCCCGAGAGAGATCAGGATTCGAGTCCGCGGCCTCCCTCCCAGCCACATAACACTAGGTGAGCCTCTTTGCTCTCTGAGCCTCAGTTTCCTCGTCTGTCGAATGAGCTAATGCCTGTCCTGATGAAGTCACCTGGAGGATGAATCTGGGCAATTCTGTGTGTCAGGGGGTTCTCAGGGGGCCTGGCCCACTGGGGGTGAGGATGAGGGTGAGGATGAGGGGCCTTTCTTTTCTTTTCTCTCTTTTTTTTTGGTACTGGGGATTGAACCTAGGGGCATTCTACCTCCCCGTTACACCCCCAGTCCATTTATTTATTTATTTATTTATTTATTTATTTATTTATTTATTTATTTTGGCGGTACTGGGGATTGAACCCAGGGGCATTCTACCTCCGGGCTACACCCCCAGCCCTATTTTTTTTTTATTCTTTATTTTGAAACATGGTCTCACTAACTTGCCGAGGCTGGCTTCAAACCTGTGATCCTTCTGTCTCAGCCTCCCAAGTACTGACATTATAGGCATGCACCACCACGCCAGCCCCTGCCCAGCTCTTTTTATATTTTATTTTGAAACAGGATCTTACTAAATTGTTGAGGGTCTCACTAAATTGCTGAGACCGGCCTCAAACCTGAGATCCTCCTGTCTCAGCCTCCCCAGTACTGGGATTACAAGTGTGCGCCACCACGCCCGGCAATGAGGGGTCTTTGTGTCTGACATAGGCAGAGGGGAGTGTCCCTTAACTGCACCTGCCTGCTCGGAGACCTGGCTCATAGCCACCCCTCTGTGGGCTCCACTGGACCTACCTCCCTGTCCTCCAGGTGCTCCGTAGGGCCGCGCTCCCAGGCAGGCGCAGACTTGGCAGCCTCCGTTTGATTTTCTGAGCTCCCCTCTCCTTGCCCTTCCCGGGGGCCCCAGCAGGCGGGCATAAATTTCCCACGGCCTACGCAGAGCCCCGTTAGCCAAGCTGGGGAATGCTAATGGGCTCCCGGCAGTCCCAGGCTGAGAAGCTGCCTTTCCCTGACATTTGTAAAGTTCACGTTTTCAAAATAAAGCCACGTGATGGGAGAAGCGCACTCGTAGATCACAGCCCGTCGCGGGCCTGCCAGCACCTGCCTGCCCTTGGCCTTCGTCCCCTTCAAGGGCCAGTGATTCCCCGGGAAGGAGCCTGTGACACCTGGGCCACAGTGGCTCTCCCAGCCTGCCGCCACATTCCTTCTATACACTCGCTTGCTCACTTGTTCCTTCATCCCATATTTTTTATTGAGCACCTAGTGTATACCCTTCCTGGAATACATGTCAGGAACACAGCAGGAGACTGAATTCTTGTTCTCTGGAACTGACAATCTAGTTGGGAAAGAGGAACACAAAATAAGCATTTAATGGGCTTCGTGTTAGAAGTGCCACAAAGGGGGAGGGGCTTGCCACAGGGGGCGGGGCATCCGGGAGAGCTTCCCTGATGGGCATCTCAGGCCTCAGGTGCAAAGGTCCTGCGGTAGGGGGAGCCAGGTCAGCTTATGGGTCTGGAGAAGGCCCTGTGAGCTGGAAGTCCTGGAATCTCAGGAACAGAGGCCCGAGGGTCACCTTTACCCAGGACAGTGACAGCCCTGCAGGGTCATACCAAGTCTCCAGGGTGCAGACTGGGGTCTCACTCAGGCCCGGGGTTCCCCTGGGCCCGGAGGAGCACAGAGTGCTCAGATGTAGAATCCTGGGGCCGCTGGCCTGGGGCTGTCGCGTTTCTTGAGCCTTCCCTCCCTGGCTGGGTTCCGCTGGTGACTGACAATCGCTATTTTCTTGTTCTCAGCAGAAACAGCTCAGAAACCAGAGCATTGTTTCAAGACAGCTTCCCTGCAGTGACAACTGCTGGCTGCGGCCAGTGTCCTTTTCCAGCCGACAGCGGAGGCACCGCGGTAAAGAAGGGCGACCGGCCCCCACCTCAAGCAGCTCCCAGGCTGACGGGAGACGACAGAGACAAGAAGCCAAAGCACGCAGTCGGGTGCGGAGGAGCTAGGGAGAGAAGCCAGGCGGCGTGCGGCCGGGCACCGGGGGACGTGGAGGGCCGGGAAGACTCCAGGTGCGAAGTCCTGAGGAGCGGGCACCAGTGCCCCGTGCTTGGGAGGCCCTCAGGTGATCAGGGCGCCCCTCCAGCTGGGTGGGCCCTCGCTCCTTGCACGCATTCTACCTCCGAGCTACACCCCCAGCCCTATTTTTTATTCTTTATTTTGAAACAGGGTCTCACTAAGTTGCGGGGGGCCTCACTAAGTAACTGAGGCTGGCCTTGAACCTGCAATCCTCTGGTCTCAGCCTCCCAAGTACTGGGATTACAAGTGTGCACCACCACGCCTGGCTGCCCCCTGAATTTTCTGAGGGAGTGCCAGGCCCAGGGGAGCCGCTCAGGACCCCGAGGAAGTATCAAAGGGAACTCACAGGCCAGAAGCTGGATCCAGAGCTGGGGTCCCTCACTGAGGAGGGCAGCGGACCCCTGGCAGAGGGTTAGGGAAGAGAAGCTGCTCTGGACAGTCCTCAGGGCCATCCTATGCCACCCTTCATCACCCGGGTGGGGATTCTGGGGCCCAGAGAGGGGAAGAAACTTGCCCAAGGACACACAGCATGAAAGAGGCCGGGCCAGAAATCTGGCCCCCAGACACCTCTTTCAGATTACCTCTGGTGTACTTGACTTCACACTTAAAATTGACCCCCATCTTCCCTAGGCCTGCTCTTCCACCTGCACCCCCGTCCCAGGACAGCACCCCCCTTCCGTGGTCAGCCAGAGACCAAGACAACACTCAGCCGCCTCTCCTTTCCCGCAGCCTGACTGGCGGCCCCTCCCCAGCACCGGTGCCCCAGGCCTGGGGCCACACTTGGCTCCCTGGGTCTCCGGCTCCTCCATCTCTGGTTGAGGCCACCACACTCTCTCCCTAGGCTCCCGCAGCAGCTTCTAAACTGTCCCTGCTTCCGAGCCGCCCACAGCCACCCGCAGCCCTCCTCCCTGCAGCAGGGGTGGGGGGAGATGGGGGTCTTCTGAAACCAACCTGCTCTGCTCGCCCCTGCTGGGAACCTTCTCCGCTTCTCCTCGGTGGCACCTGCCCCCCAACAGTCTCCCGCTCTGGCCACAGCAGCCCGTCACGCCTCACTCTTGCCTCTGCGCCCCTCAAGTGCTGTTCTCTCTGCCAGGATGCTCCTCCCAGGCTCCTCCAGGTCTCAGCTGAGATGCCCACCTCCCCCAGGAAGCCTCCCCGGCCTGTCCAGACCGGGCTAGGGTCTTCACTCAAGGCCTCAGGGCTGACTCTGATCACCCTGTGTTAAAACCACCAGAGCCAGGCATGATGGTGCATGCTTGTAATCCCAGTACTTGGGAGGCTGAGACAGGAGGATCCGGGTTCGAAGCCAGCCTCAGCTACTTAGTGAGGCCCTCCGCAACTTCATGAGACCTGGTTTCAAAATAAAGGATAAAAAATAGGGCCGGGGGTGTAGCTCGGAGGTAGAACGCCCCTGGGTTCAATCCCCGGTACCGCAAAAAAACAAAACAACAACAACAAAAAAAACCCACCAGTTTATTCTCTGGGCCCCCGAACACTGGGACAATTGGTTATCATCATTCAGGGGTGGCATGTGGGCTCTGCAAATGTCTGTCCAGTAGATGAATGAATGAATGAATGAATGAATGAATGAATGGACTCCGTGGCTCCCTGTAGCCCAGGCCTGGGCTCCGCACCAACAGGAGGGCTCTCCTTATCCATTTGGACCCCCTCGACTTAAAGGGCTGCCCAGGGCTGACTCACACAGCAGAGGGGCTGAGACAGTGGCCAGGCAGAGTGGTGACATGCCCCGGGCCAGCCGTGTCCCTCAGCCTGTCTGAACTGGTTACCTCCCGGGAAGGAGATGCTCCATGAGGGTGACAGCTAAGGGCCCCCTGTCCACTCCCATCAGCATGAGCCCGCCCTCTCCACCCTGGGTCCCCTCTCATCTCGCAGGTCTCTGCTGAGCTGTGACCTCCTCAGCCCCGCATGGGGTCCATCGGGCCTCGTCTGTTCCCTCTGTGGGTCTCGCCATGCTCCGTCAGCCCCTAATCCACCCATCCTGGATCATTGTCTGTCTCCCCTGATTCTCCAGGAGCCCTGTGAGGTCACAGACTATTCGTTCCTGAGCCATGACAGCCGCAGGGCCCAGCCCAGGGATAAAGGCGTGTGTGGATGGAGAGACGACTGGAAAGAGCGCAGGGGTCAGGCACACTGGGGTTGGAATTCTGCTGCCGCTGACTAGCAGGGTGGTCCTGCAGGGTTCCCCACATGCCCTGGGCAGACCCCAATCTCCCTGTGGTTGACGCTGTCTGCAGAGTGGGTAGCATCTCCCCACTTGACAGAAGGGAAGGGGGAGGCCCAGGCCTGTGACAGGGAGCACAAACCTGCAGAGCTGCTGAGCTGAACAGGGCATCGGCATCAGAAGCACTGGGGACAAGGTTCTCATTTGCATATGGGGAAACTGAGGTATGTCCCTGCCCAGGGCTCCCCTATAGGTCTTCAGGGCGGGGCCTCAAGGCTGGGGGGTGCATTCCCCCCTCTGCTAGTGCCCCCTCTCCAACTCTGACTCCAGTGGGGCTGCAGCTGTCGGGAGGGATCAGCAGGGCCCTGGCCGATCTCCCCAGATTTAATTAACAGGCCTTTCATCTCTGTCCTGGAGGAATCAGCTATCTTCTGTCTCCTTAATTAACGTTCATTAAGCAAATCAGAACAACGGTTTTCTCCCTCCTCCTTGCCTGGAAGCTTTTAACCCTTGGCAGGTGGGCTTTGGGGAGGGGAGCCCGCAGCCTTTGTGGGTAGCCCAAGCAGAAGGCCATGGCTCTGTGCAGGCACGTCCCCCAGGCGCCCAGTGGCCACGCAGGGATCTCTGTCCCTTCTCCTCCCCACTCCATGCTGGTCCCTGGTCCAGCATCCCTGGTCCACCCCATCCATCTTCCTCAAGGAAGCAGGCGCAGACACTCTGCTGCTCCAGAGCCTTCCCTGGCTCCCCACCATTGCTAGGCCAAAGGCCAGCCCCTCACCTAGAACCTGACCCCGGCCTGCTTCATTTCTGTCCCCCCAAAGCCCCATCTCCCAGCTCCTCCCTCCCTCCCCACCTGCAGTTGCTCCATATGCCCAGCAGAGGTCGCTCCATGCTGTTCCTCTCCCTCCCTGGTCACTGCTCCCAGAGGGGTCCCAAGCAAAGTGCTCCTGTGGGAGGTCCCAGGGACCCCAGCCGGGGGCAAGGCTTGCGAGCCAGGTGACACTTACTGACTTAGGACCTGATACCAGTGTGAGCCTCACCGGACGTGTGTGGACTTAGGTGAGGCCAGGCTTCCCACCTCCGGAGCGTGACCACCTGGGGCGTCAGGGGATGCGGCTGGAGGCTGGAGTCTAGGGTTGGGCCTCAAAGCCCCGGGCTGTAGGGAACCAGCTTCTGTGGGTTTTGGGTCATGTGTGTGTGGGGCCCTGGCTCCGGGGGACATTCACCCCTGCATAGGTGATGGGTCCCGTCAGAAGTACTCCAGAGCCTTGTCTTGATGGAGAGGTAGCAGCATACTTCTTACTGTCCAGCGTTCCACATGCCGGGCAGGGAACTGACTTCCTCAGTTCCCTGGCCCATTCTGAGCCCCTACCAGCTACTATTGATAAGCTCATTGTCCCCTTGTCACCCCGATTTGGGGAGTTATCCTGGGACTCTGTGGGTGCACAGACATCCCTACCCCTCAGGGCACACTTGGGTTCCTGGATTCTGTGAACCCCAGCCCTTCCCTGAAGCCCACTCTAGGAGAACCAGCCACAGGAGTGGGAGGGACTCAGTCATACCTTGCTGTGAACATGTCTGCAACAAGCCACTTCCCCTCTCTGGGCCTCAGTTTCCCCATTTGTATAGCTATACCCTGGGCCCAATGACTGTAGGCCCATCTTCTCAGATCCCAATACCTGGGAAAGTGTGGACATTTAGCCACAAAGCTCTTACCAGATAGAAGAATAGAAGGTGTCCCCGGTGCCCCCTCCCCACCATTACCCATTCTGTGTCACCCCCTAGGGAGTCTGAGATGCCAGTGCCGGCCATCTGCCCCCCGGGGGGGCTTTCCTGGGCCAGGCCTGCGTGGACAGAGACTGAGAGCTGTCCAGGATGGGCGGGGGCTCTCCTCGGCTGTGAAGGGAGGGTTGGCCTGAGCCCCTCCCGGGCAGTTGGAGACCTGGCTCTAGGCTTGGCTCTGGCCTCCCCCTGCTGTGTGTTCTTGGGAGCTGCTCCTGCCTCTGAGCCCTCCCCATCAACTGGACTCCCCATCAACCTGGCTGCACATGCTGGGGTCGGGGCAGCTGGGGACAGGGCTGGTGGGGAGGGGACTGCAGAGCCCTCTCGGTCACTCTCAGAGCCTGAGATGGTGCTCCGCAGGGCACTGAGGGATGGGAAGGTCCCAGGTCGGCCTGCCCCAGCCAGTGCTGGTCCATTCCCCAGCCAGCCACTGTGCAGCACAGCTGGAGGTGTCTGTGGTCGACAGGGGGCGAGAGAGGCCAGTCCTGGTGCTGTGGCCAATGTCGCCACCTGGTGGTGGATTGCGCTTGGACCGGAACAGCTGCACCTTGAGTGTGGCGACAGAGAAGCTCAGGATTTGGGGGGTGGGGGCTATGCAGACCTCCACGGAAGTCACCCTCCCCAGGCAGGACCGCCCCTCAAGGGCTGCTGGGTAAAGATGGTGGGCACCCAGCTGGCACCTGGAAGAAGCCATCATCTCCAACCTGGAGCTCGGATCAGCCTTGGCCAGCTGTGGACTCCCGTTCATTTCACAAACGCTCCCTTGAACACTGCTCAGCACAGGCCATGGGGACACAGGGTGAGGTGCACAGGGCCCGTATCCCTTGTGAAATCCCGACCTCCAGCCCCGCAGTCCCTCTGTGGGCTCCTATGTGGAGAGCAGGACCCCGTCTGGTGGCCGCGGTCTTTTCAAGCGCTCACTCCACTCTGGGCTCTGGGCTCGGCACCTGCTGGTGCTCAGGCATTTCCAACAGGAAGGATCAGATACCGGACATTACGTCCTCAGAGGAAGGGTGGAAGGATGGAAGAGGCTGCCACCTAGGACCCTGCAGAATGGGCCACCAGGGAAGCTGCCACCACCTCTGACACTGCCATCTCTGAGTTCTCTGAGAACTCCCCTGGACTGCAGTCGGAGACCAGAAAGGAGAGGAAGCCATTGATACCACGCACCAGGGCCTCTCAGCACACACTGGGGAGTGGGAGGCACCCGGGGCAGGCGCCCCGTTTCTCTGTGACCCCACTTGCACCTGGAGACTCTGGCAGAAGGGCAGAAGCTGGCCTCTGCTGGCCCCCACTTCTACACCTCAAGCAAGGACATCCGATCGGCAGGACCTGCTCCATGTCCAGGACCCTGTTGCAAAGGTGGCCAGCACAGCGCGGCTCCCAGCTATCCGGGACAGAGGCCGCAGGACCCACCACAGTCACAGGGGCAGTGGAGTTGGGATCTGAGCCCATCTGACTCCAGGTGCCGTGTGGCTAATGGCTTCTATGTCACACTGCTTTATTCCTGTAGCATGGCCCCTCTCCTGCTCATACAAGCAGCTAATTAAATCCTTAGGATGGCAGGGGGTACGGTTGGAGCCAGGGAGGAGGGACCCCAGACTCCTCAGCCCCATCAGCCCCATGTACATCACAGTCCCCAGCTCTGGAGGGACAGACCAAAGCTGCTCCTTCCTGCAAAGTTCTTCTGCTTGTTGGAACCTTCAGATCTTGCTATACTTGGCTTGCCCCTGCATCCCTATACAACTTTCCCAGGTGGGCAAATGCTGCCCATTGGGACCCCATCCCAGGGGCAACCCCAGAGTCGGGTAGAAGGACAGCAGTGGTCCACCTGGGTCCTGTAATTGCATACTGAGAGGATTCACCCATGAACCACCTTCACTTCTTTTTCCCCCATCAGCAGGCCACACCCCCAGGCTATAGGCGTGAGGGAGGAGGAGGCATCAGAGAGGGCAGACGCCTCCTTTGCCACAGGAGCGCCTGGGCCCTGGCTCACGCAGCTCCCGTGTACCCGGATGACCCCGTGGTACCACTTCCGCATCGTGAAGGATGGCTGCTGGACCTGCTCTACTTAGGACTTTGTGGGTCTGACAGTGTACTGCTCTTGACAGTGTCCTGCCCTGGGGTCCCTTGGTCTCCCTTGATCATTACCCAGTCTCTCCTGGCAACAGGCCAGGGCCTGCCTTGTAAAGGGTGGTGCTCTCTGCTGCATCTGGCTTTCTTTGCCCGAGCTCCAGGGTGGACGCTGTGGCTTTCTTATCGTAAACATGGTCTCTTCCCACCGTGAGATCCACAGGGCCACATGCCCAGGAGGCAGGCAGCTGTGTGCAGCCTGGAGCTGCTGCACGGCCCCTCCTGCCAGGGCCCGGGTCAGAGAAGAAGTCCTAAGTGCAGAAAGTGCTGCTTCTAGAACCCAAGGAGGCCTGCCAAGCACTGCACTTCCCAGCAAGAGACGCTACCATGCCTTTACTTGGAACCCTTTCCTTCCTTCCTTCCTTCCTTCCTTCCTTCCTTCCTTCTTCCTTCTCTCACACTGGGAATTGAACCCAGGGTTTTCTACCCAGTTCCCCCATTTTTTCCCTAATTTTGAAACAGGGTCTTGCCAAGTTACCCTACACTGGTCTTGAACCTGCGATCCTCCCGTTTCAGCCTCCCAAGTACTGGGATTGCAGGCATGTGCCACTGCACCTGGCTATGATGGTTACTTTCATCTGTTCGTTCATGAAGGCGGTGGTCAAAAGTTATCTTCAGATGTTTCTGTGGAGGTATTTTCTTTTAGATGAGATTAACATCAAAATCAGCTCACTTGAGTGAACTAGATACATAATGTTGGGGGGCCTTGCCCAATCAGCAGAAGGCCTTTATATAAAAAAGACTATCCTCCCCCAGGAAAAGGAAATTCTGCCAGGGGATTGCCCTCGAACTTGAACTTCAGCTAGTTCTGGGGCGCACTTGGCTGCTGGGGGGAGATGCGCAAAGGATTAAGCCCCGGTGAAGACACGTATAAGGACCACGTGCCGCCTCTTAACAGGACTGGACCGGCACAGGTGTGCTGGTTCCACTGAAACGTCACAACAGCGGTGAAGCTGCCTCTTTGCCAGCCCCATTTCACAGATGGGGCACCGAGGCTCAGAGTTGAGTCCCTGGGCACCCCCCGGAACGTCCGCCAGGTGGGGGCGAGCGCGAAGGGACTGGGTGGTCCGTCCTCCATCCTCCCGCCCCGCCCCGTCGGGGTCCCGCCCTCCATCCTCCCCGCCCCATCGGGGTCCCGCCTCCATCCTCCCCGCCCCGTCCGTCGGGGTCCCGCCCTCCATCCTCCCCGCCCCGTCCGTCGGGGTCCCGCCTCCATCCTCCCGGCCCGCCCCATCGGGGTCCCGCCCTCCATCTCCCCGCCCCGTCGGGGTCCCGCCC
>PVJS01051162.1:0-14069 GCA_004027185.1 Glis glis | reverse complement strand
CCAGATCCTCCGGTCTCCGCCTCCCAAAGTACTGGGATTACAAGCGTGTGCCACCACGCCCAGCTCTATTTTTTTATTTGGAAACAGGGTCTCACTAAGTTGCAGAGGGCCTCACTAAGTAGCTGAGACTGGCGGCGAACCTGCGATCTTCCGGTCTCAGCCTGTACTGGGATTACAAGCATGCACCACCAAGCCCATCTTAGACTGCTCTTTCTTATCTTCCACTTTGTACTTTTGAGAGCACGCGCGCGCGCGCACGCACACACATACACACACACACACACACACACACACACCTGTATTATTGAAGATGGCTGAGTGTATTGAAGTGGAAACTGTGGGCACTGTGAGGTCTGGCCGGAGAGGACCAAGAACAAAGAAACCCAAGAAATGGTGAGAAAGAAAGAGAAATGCCCCATGACCGTTTCCCTGCCCTGAGATGACCTGGTCACTAGTCCACCAACCAGCGGCATACAGAACTACTTCTGTACCCTCTCTTCCTTGCCCCATAAAAAGCCCCTAGTCTGTAAGGAAGGGGGCTTCTGCCTCTCATGGACTCTCTCTCTTGGTCAGTCCCCCCTCCCAGGCTTTACCCCAAGAAAAGTCTGTTCTGGTCTGTCGAGCCGTATTTCCTTTGTCCCCATATTCCCAACATTTTGGTGCCAAAACCCAGGAAAGGAATTGGCAGTCAGGTCTCTCTTGCCTGAGAGATTTCTGGCTGGCTACCCTTCAGTGGACCAGGGCCATTCCCCCTCCCCTCCTCCTTTCCTTCTTCCACGCTACTCCAGACCAGAAGGCCATTTTACAGGTTCCAGAACCAGTCGCCCAACACCAGCCAGATTTGTTTTGGTAAGTTTTGCCTATGTCCACCACTTGTAGGTACCAAGAGGCTCCAGGGCTTCCGCACCACCACAGGCCTTGGGACCCCCGTACTTCACACCGGGACTTCCCACACTGCCATAGGCCCTGGGACCCCCTGGTCCCCAAAACAAAAATTCAGGGGCGCTTGGCTTTCTGTTTCTGGCCTCTCCCATCCGCTTAGCAGGTGGCCAGTCTGGACTCCGCCACTTTGTAAACGCTCTTGTCCGCTGGTATTTTGGCTTGCCGACCTATGGGTTCCCAAACTTCAAAGCTACCCCCCTAGTCTCTTCTGCCATGCTCTTTAAAACATCTTTCCATCTTGGGACTAAGGGGGAACTTAAACCAAAATGCCTTATTTTTACGATAATACAGCCTGGCCTCGATATAAATTGGAAAATGAGAGCCAATAGCCTGAAAATGGTACATTCGGTCTACAAATCCTACAAGATTTAGATAATTTCATTATCCAGAATGGCAAAAGGCAGGAGTCGTTTTATCTCCAGGGTTTTCTTCTTCTCCACACCCGACCATCACGCTGCAAAGACTGTGCTACCTGCCAAGTCCTCCTCCTCAATGCAAGTTTCCAAAAAGGAAATCCTCTTCTGATCCTTTCGACCCGGCCGACGAGCCCCACCTTACCTCACCGACCCCCCCCATTCCTTCTGAACCCGCGCACCATCTCCCGGGGACTTCACCCCCCATTCGCCATCAAACTCCTCCCCTGACTCTCCCTACCTCCCTGATCCACCCTCGCCATCGGGCCAGCGTCGCCGCCTGCCTCCCAGCCGCTCCGCGCTCCCTTCCTTCCAGCACTTCCCGCCGCCTTTCCCAGCCGGTTCCGCCGCGCCAGTTCCCGCGGCTGCAGTCACGACCGCTTTTCCAGGCGGCTGCGGGTCACCCCACCTCCCCCTACAGCCAGTGCTCCGCCTCCCGGCCGCTGCAGCCTTCGCCCGCCCAGGCACCCCCAAACCCTCCCTCTTTTCCCTACCCCTCGCGCGCTCCCGTGCCACCTGCCTTTACTAGAGGTTGCGGGCTCTGGGAGTTATCCACATTCATGTGCCTTTTTCCATTACTGACCTTGCCCAAGTCCAGGAGTGACTAAGATCTTTCTCTGAAGACCCCACTAAATTCCTTCGGGGTTTCCTTCGGTATCTCAACAATACAATTTAACCTGCGATGATATTCGTGTCACTTACATCTACCCTTACCCCAGAGGAAAGGAGGCTCACGTGGCGGGCTGCAGAAGCCCACGCGCACGCTCCATCAACGAGCCCCTGACACTTATCCGTGGGTGTTGATGCTGTCCCTAGACCCAATCCTGCTTGGACTTACCAACAGGGAGACAACTCTCTAAACAGTAGAAACTATGCGATCTCCTGTCTTTTGGCAGGAATGGACAAAAATGTCCATAAGGTGGTAATTATGAGCTTAGGTAACACAAGACCCCACTGAGAACCCTGCCTTCTTCCTGTCTCGCCTCAGGGAGGCAATGCTCAAGTACACCAATATGGACCCCCAGTCTCCAGGAGGTCAGACTTTCTTACATCTATATTTTATTTCACAATCTGCTCCTGATATTCGAAGAAAGTTACAGCAGATGAAAGAGGGTCCTCAGACTGCTCAAGAGGAACTCCTAAAGGCAGCTTTTAAGGTTTTAAACAACAGAGAGGAGGAACAAAAAAGAAACAAAGAAAGGCATTTGCACCTAAAATATCAAATGTTTGCCTCTGTAGCCCAGAGACTGGAGAGGCCTTCCTCAGACAGCACCCCCCCCCCAGGTGACTGCTTCTGTGAGAAGGCTTCCTTAGATAGCCCCCTCCCCCAAAGTAACTGTTTCCATTGTGGCAAAGGTGAGCACTGGGCTAAGGAACGCCATAATCCACAGCCAACGAAGAGCCCTTGTCCAGTGTGTGGACAAGGGGGCCACTGTAAGTGGAATGTCCTCAGCAAGGACACCCTCCTCATTTGAGTCCATCCCACCCCCAGGCCTCCAGTCCACCTCCTCAGGAACTCTCTTCTCTTATCCTCTTATCAGCTGCTGATTGACAGGGCCCGGAGTTCACCAACCCGCCACTGGCGAGACCACAGAACCCCGGGTGAAAGGGACAGTGTCTGGTAGGATTATCTCCTTTCTTCTGGATACTGGGATGAGTTTATCTGTTTTAACAGAATTCTCTGGACCTTTGCTCTCTTTCTCCATCTCTGTTGTTGGAGTAAAAGGAATCTCAGAAAACCCCAAGAGGATTCCACCCCTATTTTGTCATTTTGGAAAAACCTCCCTTCTTCATTCCTTCCTGGTTATTTTGCAATGTCCTACACTCCTTATGGGCAGGGACTTACTCCACAAATTAGGCACATCCATACAACAAAATAGCTTTACAGAAAATCATCCTTATCTTATTTTATACTTATCTATGTCACTACAACAAGATAACATTACCCAAAACATCCATGCCCAAATAAATCTGGAAATATGGGATACAAAATCTCCAAAAATAGCCATCTACCATACACCAATAAAAATCTCATTAAGAGATTCTTCTCACTCCATTATGGTTCCCCAATACCCATTAAGCCCAACCAGTCTTCGAAAGTTTCAGCTAATTATTTCGGGCCTTTTATCTTCCCAAATTTTAATTCCTACTGACTCTCCACATAATACCCCTATCCTTCCTGTCAAAAAAACCTGATGGCTCCTTTCATTTGGTGCAGGGCCTCCAATGTGTAAACAAAGCCATTATCCCCACACACCCAGTAATGCCAAACCCCTATACTCTTATCCCACATCCCTCCATCCACCTTCTTTTTCTCAGTACTAGACTTGAAGGATGTCTTCTTTATTATCCCTCTACATCCATCCTCATAACAATTATTTGCCTTTACCTGGACAGATCCCGACACCAGACATGCCCAGCAATTTACCTGGACAGTTTTCCTTCAAGGTTTCCGGGACAGTCCTTACTTCTTTAGCCAGGCCCTTCAATCAGACTTAAAAAGACTTAACCTAAATCCCAGCATTGCTCTCCAATATGTTAATGATCTATTGCTTTGTAGTCCAACCTAGCAAGACTGCATAACTCATACTGTTCAGCTGCTAAATTCCCTGGCCACCTGTCGGTATCGGGTTTCATAGAAAAAGGCTCAACTAATCACTCAAAGGGCCACATACCTTGCCTTAATTAACACTCCCACATCAAAAGAGAGTCCCTTATCCCATAATAAGGCTATCCTTTCTGTTCCTTTTCCAGACACAAAGCAGGGTCTTCTCTCTTTCCTGCGCCTTACTAGATACTTCATATCCTGGATACCTAACTTTGCCCTTATAGCCAAACTCCTCTACAAAGCCGCAAAATAAAACCTTACTGACCTAATTACCCCTGACCCTGACCTATCCAGAGCCTTTAACGATTCTAAGCAGACCTTAAGCCAGGCACCTGCTTTGGGGCTGCCAAATCCAAAAAACTTTTTTTCTATATCTACATAACGTAAAAAAACGGGCTTTAGGGCTCCTAGCTCAGCCAGCCAGGGACCAGATAGTGCCTGTTGCCTACTTATCAAAACAAGTAGAATCCATATATCAGGGTTGGCCACTCTGTCTAAAGGTCATGACTTCTGCCACCCTACTAATATTGGAGGCCCTCAAGCTAGCCTTCTACCGCCCCCTTCAGGTGCTGTCTTCTCACAACCTACCTGATATTCTTGATCACAAAGTTCTCAATGCTGTTTCAGATCCTGCCTACAAACTCTCCACTCCATTCTCCTCCAGCATGAAATTTCCTTGGCACAATGCCCCCCTTTAAACCCTGCTAGCCTTTTGCCCCCAAAACACCCAGAAGAAAATGACCAACATAACTATTCAGAGATTATTGACTTTTCCCTGACCACCTTCCATCATATAACCACCACCTACATTCTGGGGGCACCTGACTGGTTCGTTGATGGAAGCGCATCAAAGGACCCCCTAACTTCTGGATATGCCATTATTGAAGGGTATCATAACCATGATCAATGTTATCCACCAAGGAGGGTAGCTGAGGCTTCCCCTTCACATCACTTCCCAACAAGCTGAACTCATAGGCCTAACTCAAGCACTAACCTTAGCAAGACATTCTATAATTAATATATATATTGATTCCAAATATGCCTACAACATCCTTCACTCCATCACCCAAATCTGGAGGGAGCGAGGTGTTTTAACTGCAAAAGGGAGTCCTATGCAAAATCACAAATGAATCAATCACCTTCTCCAAGCAGCTCTCCTACCAAAGGCAGCAGCAGTTATCCATTGCAAGGGACACCAAAATGATAAAGGATATATCCCCCAAGTAATGGAGAGTTAGACAAGCTAGGAAGACTGGCTGCTAAGGATGAATATATTCCTCACTATTTATTCCCACTAATCCCAACCTCACCTCTTGTCCTGACTGAGTATTCCACTGAACAAGAGATCCACCTTAAGACCCTAGGAGCCCACTTCCAGGATCCCTATTGATATATATAGGGAAAGCTGACTTTTCTAGAGCAGTCCCCAAATCACTTCCTCACCAATTTACATACCCTTTTCAATGCTGGCTCCAATCCTATCCAAATATTACTAGAACCCCACCTCTACCTCACACCCAAAATAAAACAACAGATAAAAGAAATTATAAAAGACTATAATATCTGCCAACGATCCTCCTAAAACCCCCACCCTTCCCCTCTCACCAAGCCTGGGGTCACCTTCCTGGGGAAGACTGGCAAATAGACTTCACCCACATGCCCCCAGTATGAAAAGTAAAATAACTTTTAGTCTTTTTGGGGTGGGTTGAGGCCTTTCCAACTACCAACAAAAGATCCTCAACAGTTACTTTTCACCTCACCTCTAATACAATTCCCTGATTTGGCATACTAAATTCAATCCAGTCCAACAATGGACCCGAGTTCACCTCAGAAATCACTGAAAGTTTGGTTAAAATTCTGGGGATAACCTGGCATTTCCACATCCCTTATAGACCCCAGTCATCAGGGAAATTTGAAAGAATGAATGAAATATTAAAAAATACCCTAACCAAGCTCTCCCAACAAACTCGCACTGACTGGATCACCCTCCTTCCCTTAGCTTTCCTAAAACTAAGAACACTTCCCCAAAAGCCCCTCATGATAAGCCCTTTTGAAATAATGTATGGGAGATCTGTTGTTCCGTTTACACGTCAACCCACCCAGGTTTCCCCTCCATACCTCCACCCTTGCTCAGTCTCCTCCTCCACTCCCTTCATTGTGTGCTATGGAAACATGTAGATTCCAATCTTCCCCAACCCTCCCCTTTCACACATTCCTCCTTACAACCAGGGGATTGGGTATATCTCCAAACTTCTCCTAAGTCACTTTGCCCAAATGGGAAGGGCCCCACCCAATTATCTTGACACCCCAACAGCAGTGAAATTAAAGGGACTCCCCTCCTGGTATCATTTATTCACTCTCAAGCAGACACGACCCCCAGACCCATCAAAACGGGATTCTTTAAAACCAGGTACCATATATATAAAATCTTATTCTCCCTTTTTCTCTTCTAAACCCCATATTCCCTCACCTTCTTACCCCTCTCCAGGATCCTTGCAGATAAAAATTACAAAACATTCAGAAAAAGGATACCATCTCACACCCATACCAGAAAACGAAGAAAAAGAATCTCAGCAGAATGACCTGGACTAACTCATGTCCCTTTCTCGACAAGAATTCCAAAGGTTTCTCCTAGACTTCACCTGAGACCTCACTTATTTTCCTCGTGGTCCCCTCAACATACCTGAACAAATCCTACATGCACTCCACAAGGCGTGGCTACAGGGCACGTTCCAAGGTTATACCCCCACCCAAATTCACTTCTTTTCACTCTGCCTTGCTCTCTCTGCCCTTCACAATTGACCCCTGTCCCTACTTCCCATACCAGATAACAGTGGTGGTTCTAACTCAATCTTTTATTTTTCTGAGCTAAAACTGCCCTCTCACCTCTTCCTGGAACCAAGCATATACAAGCAGACCAACCATCCCTGCAAGGCAATTTGATTGATTATTCCTAGGATCAGACTTCCTCTGAATAAGAAATCCAAACCCCCTTCCCATGATAAATCAGGAGGCTTTAAGACATCCCCTATTCTGTATTCCTTTTGTCCTCGGCATCCTTCTCATTATAATACATCTGTTGATGCAAAATTGTTTTATGCCTTCTGGCTGGAATTACACTGGACACTGCTAGGGCCTATATGCTGTAGCCAGTCAGAGGATTCTGATAAATGTAAAGAAGAGACCCCCGGCTGTTACACCTCTAAACCTATAAAAGATTTAAAACTTCTCCTCAAAAAAT
Organism: Glis glis; assembly: GCA_004027185.1. Lineage (NCBI taxonomy): Eukaryota > Metazoa > Chordata > Mammalia > Rodentia > Gliridae > Glis > Glis glis. Next base: position 6,865 of record PVJS01051162.1, on the reverse strand, counting down.
CTCCTACTGGGGCATGAGATAAGTAATGTGCTTGTCCTCATTAATTCTTCTTTCCTTTATTATGGGTCTAATGGCTAAGAGCTGTTTCCTAACAGTGTATAGCTATAGCAGCACCATGATAACTATGGGTGTTCCCTTGATACTTCACTGTTGGACCAACTGCAGCCAGTCATATGGATGAAGGAGTCTACCATAGTGAACCAAAGAGCCAGGTTTCTACTAGATACGGGTACATATCTGATATGCAAAAACAACTGGACAATATTCACCAATCAAAAGGAATCTTTGAATATCTTTCCTCCTGGATAACATGGCTCCTACCATTTCTAATTCCTTTACTCATTTTTCTCCTCATCCTACTTTTTGGGCCATGCATAATCAACATGATTCTGTCACAAATTCAAAATATATATATATATATATATATAGACGCTGGTGGCCTCTGAGCCCTACCGCTTCACCATGGCGGCCCCTGCACCCGGCCCCGGATCCCGGCATCCTATCGCGTCACCCCAGTGGTCCCTGAGCCCGGCTCCAGACCCCAGCATCCTCCCTCATCACCGTGCTGGCCCCCCGCACCCAGCCTCGGGCTCCCACATCCTCCAGTGCGACCAGGGCGACCACAGACTCCCGCGCCCTCCAACATTACCAGGACGAACCTCCGTGCCTGGCCTCAGTCCCCAGCGTCCTCCTGTGTGACCCAGGCGGCCCTCCGTGCCATGCCTCAGACCCCAGCGCCACACTGCGTGATCCGGGCAGCCCTCCACCCCCGGCCTCAGACCCCGGCGACCTCCTGTGCATCCCGGGCGGCCTTCCGTGCCCCGCCTCGGACTCTGGCGCAGCCACCCAAGACCCAGAACCTGCACCTCTCTCCCCCGAATGGGAGCCTCTGTGCCACGCTTCAGAGCCCGGATACCCTCTGGCGCCATCACCTAAGACCGGCATGACTTTCCAGGCTGTCTCTGAGCCAGGGCACGCCCCGATGCTGCCACCTGAGATTTAGGAGCATACGCTTCCCCCTGGGACCCATGTGCGATCCTCTGTGCTGCGCCTCACACCCTGTGCACCCCTAGGCGCCCGCTACTTGATACCTGGAGCCTGCACCGCCCAAGGGCCTGTGTGAAAACCTCAGTGCAGCACATCAGAGCCCGGCCACCCTCCGGCGACGTTGCCCGAGACCTGGAGCACGTGTGCACCCTTGGGGCCCAGGCACCCCCAACACCCGCGTCTCAGAAACAGGGCACCTTCTGGCACCGTCACCTGTACCTCAGTGCCCGCACCCAACACTGTGCCTTGAAGTGCTCCTCACATGACAACACCCGAGCTCCGGAGCCTGTGTACCCCCCACACACAATACCACGCCCCAGCCAACCGGACAAGAGGGATCCGACAGCCTGCAGCATACTGACCCAATTGGGACTATAGGGACCATCAAGAGGTTTCATACACAGAAAAGAAGATGATGCGGAGGCAAAAGAAACACAAAATGGAAAACACTGAAAATACAAGAATGAGGAACAGTGAGGAAACAAGAAACACCCACAATGCATTAACAAGTGAGATTACTGACTCTGACCTGCAGGAAATGCAAGACAGAGAATTCTGAATTTTGATCTTCAGAATGATGAAAGGCCTCAAAGAAAGTGTAGAGGAGATGAAAGAGGAAGTTGAGACTCTAAGGAAGAATCAGAAAGAAACTGAACGAAATGAAGGAGTCAATAAACGAATTAAAGACTGCAATAGAAACCAACTCTAGTAGGCTCGACCACATGGAAAACAGGGTATCACTTCTGGAAGACAGCTCATTCAAAACAGAGAACAAAGTCAATGATATTCAGAAGATATTACAACAACACACCCCGGCCATTCAAGAAATACAGAACAATGCAAGATGTCCTAATCTAAGGATAAAAGGCATTGAAGAAGGTTTAGAAGGACAGACCAAGGGTATAAGAAACCTCCTCAAAGAAATAATTTCAGAGAATTTTCTGAACATAAAAAAAGATTTGGATATTCACATACAGGAGACATATAGAACACCATTAAGACAGGACCAAAGAAGGACCTCCCCTCACCACGTAATAATTAAAATGACTAACATAGAGGCCAAAGAAAGAATCCTAAAAGCAGCAAGAACAAAAGAACGAGTAACATACAGGGGCAAAACAATAAAAATCACCCCAGACTTCTCAACCCAAGTCAGGAATGCCAGGAGGGATTGGTATGAAGTACTCCGGACCCTGGAAGAAAACAACTTCCATCCAAGACTGAAATATCCAGCAAAGCTATCATTTAAACTTGATGGAGAAATAAAAACGTTCCATGATAAACAAACATTTAAAGAATTCATGAGGACCAAGCCAACACTAGAGAAAATCCTAAAAGAAATAAACCACAAAGAAGGAAAAACAAGCAATTTTCAGAACCACAGGGGAGGTGAACTCCACCAGGTAGGCAACTAAACAAGGAGATTTATCACTGCAGCAATTAGAAAATAGAACTCAAAATGATAGGAAACAAAAATCATATCTCTATAATAACATTGAATGTCAAAGGACTCAACTCCCCAATTGAAAGGCACAGACTGGCAATGTGGATCAAAAAGCATAACCCAACTATATGCTGTTTACAAGAAACTCACCTTCTAGCCAAAGATACTCATACGTTAAAGGTAAAAGGATGGAAAAAGATATACCATGCAAACAGAGATCAAAAACAAGCAGGGGTAGCAACGCTTATATCAGACAAAACAGACTTTACACTAAAACACATCAGATGAGACAAAGAGGGTCACTTCTTACTAATAAAAGGTACAATCCAACCAGAAGATATAATAATAGTAAACATTTACGCCCCAAATGTGGGCGCACCCACATTCATAAAACAAAGTCTTTGGGACATCAGGTCAGAAATAAACCCAAACACAATAATATTGGGAGACTTCAACATACCACTCATGCCAAAGATCGATCCTCTGGACAAAAGATGAATAAAGATTGTTCAGACCTAAAGAAAACTATAGACCCAATGGATCTAGTAGACACATACAGATTATTTCAACCAACAACACCTGAATACACATTTTTCTCAGCTGCCCACGGAACGTTCTCCAAAATAGACCACATACTGGGTCACAAAGCAAGCACCAGCAAATTCAAAAGATGTGATATAATTTCCTGCATCTTCTCAGATCACAGTGGATTGAAACTGGAAATTAACAACAGGAAGACTAAAAGTAATCACATAAGTACATGGAGACTGAATGATACACTCCTGAACGAGGACTGGATCAGGAAAGAAATAAGGGGAGAAATTAAAAAATTCCTGGAATTAAATGAAAATAGAGACACGACATATCCAAATCTGTGGGATACCTTGAAAGTGGTGTTAAGAGGAAAATTTATAGCACTGAGTGCCCACATAAGAAAAACAGAAAACATCCAAATAAATAACCTAATGACACACCTCAAGGATCTTGAAAAACAAGAACAGTCGCAGCCCAAGGCCAGTAGAAGGCAGGAGATAACTAAAATCAGAGCATAAATTAATGAAATAGAAAATAAAAAAACAAAGAATCAACAAAACAAGAAGATGGTTCTTTGAGAAGATTAACAAGATTGACAAACCACTAGCTAACCTAACCAAAATAAGGAGAAAATCAACTCAAATTACCAAAATTAGAAATGAAAAAGGGGATACCACCACAGATAGTGGAGAAATCCAGAGGATCATAAAAAACTACTTTGAAAACTTATATTCCAATAAAATGGAAAACACGGAAGAAGTCGAAAGATTCCTAGACACATACAACCTACCTAAATTGAACGAAGAGGATATAGAAAGACTGAATCAACCAATAGCAAGCACAGAGATAGAAATAGCAATAAAAAGTCTTCCATCAAAGAAAAGCCCAGGTCCAGATGGTTTTCCAGCCGAATTGTACAAAACCTTCACAGATGGGGTTGGGGATTTAGCTCAGTGGCAGAGCGCTTGCCTAGCAAGCCAAAGCCCTGGGTTCGATCCTCGGCCCTGTAAAAAACAATATAGAAAAAGTATAAAAAAATATACAAAACCCAAGCAAAACCTTCACAGATGAACTAAAACCAATACTTCACAAGCTATTCCGTGAAATTGAAAGAGATGGAATTCTTCCAAACTCTTTTTACGAGGCCAATATCACATTAATACCAAAGTCAAATAAAGATGCCTCAAGGAAAGAAAATTACAGACCAATATCATTAATGAACATAGACGCAAAAATTCTAAATAAAATACTAGCCACGCGCATTCAAAACCATATTGAGAAAATCGTACACCATGACCAAGTTGGTTTCATCCCAGGAAAGCAAGGCTGGTTCAACATATGCAAAACAATACATGTTATCCACCACATAAATCAAACTAAAAACAAGAATCACATGATCATTTCAATAGATGCGGAAAAAGCATTTGACAAAATTCAACACCCATTCATGTTAACAACTCTACAGAAAATCGGAATAGAAGGAATATACCTCAACATCATTAAGTCAATGTATAAGAAACCCAAAGCCAACATCATATTGAATGGGGAAAAATTGCCAGAATTCCCCTTAAAATCAGGAACAAGACAAGGATGCCCACTATCATTGCTCCTTTTCAACATAGTCCTTGAAACTCTTGCCAGAGCAATAAGACAAGAGAAGGATATCAAAGGAATTCAAATAGGAGAAGAAGAACTAAAATTATCTTTATTTGCAGATGATACTATCCTATACCTAGAAGACCCAAAGACCAAAAGAACTCAACCAAAAATCTACTAGACAAACAAATTAAGCAAAGTAGCAGGATACAAGATCAACCTAAAAAAATCAGCAGCTTTCATATATGCCAACCATGAATCCACTGAGAAAGAAATCCAGAAAACAATTCCATTCACAATAACTTCAAAACCAATGAAATACCTAGGAATAAATTTAACCAAAGAGGTAAAAGACCTCTACAATGAACACTATAGAACACTGAAGAAAGAAATCGAAGATCTTAGAAGATGGAAAGATCTCCCCTGCTCTTGGATAGGCAGAATAAATATTATCAAAATGGCCATCCTGACAAAAATGATCTACAAAGTCAATGCAATCCCTATCAAAATACCAACATCATTTTTCGCAGATCTAGAAAAATCAGTCATTAATTTTATATGGAGAAACAAAAGACCCAGAATAGCCAAAGCAATTCTCAGCAATAAGAACCATGCAGGAGACATCACAATTCCTGACTTCAAATTATACTTCAGAGCTATAGTAATAAAATCAGCATGGTATTGGCACAAACACAGACACATAGACCAGTGGAACAGAATAGAAGATACAGAAACAAGTCCGCAACTTATAGCCAATTGATTTTCGACAAAGATGCCAAACACATACATTGGAGAAAGGATAGTCTTTTCAACAAATGGTGCTGGGAAAACTGGTTATCTACCTGTAGAAAAATTGAGCTGAATCCTTACCTCTCACCCTGCACAAGAGTCAACTTGAGATGGATCAAAGACCTGGAAGTTAGACCAGAGACTGTGGAATTTTTAGAAGAAGCCATAGGGCCAACACTCTATCATATAGGCACAGGTAGAAACTTCCTCAACAAGACTTCCAAAGCACAGGAAATTAAAACAAGAATTAATAAGTGGGATAGCATTAAACTACAAAGCTTCTGCTCATCAAAGGAAACCATCAAGAGCTTAAAGAGAAAGCCTACGGAATGGGAAAAGGTCTTTGCAAGCTATCCCTCTGATAGAGGTCTAATATCTAGGATATACAAAGAACTTAAAAGACTTTTCACTAAGAATACAAATAATCCGATCAAGAAGTGGACAACTGAAATGAATAGACACTTCACGAAAGAAGAGATACAAATGGCCAATAGATACATGAAAAAATGTTCAACATCATTAGCAATCAGGGAGATGCAAATCAAAACTACTCTAAGATTTCATCTAACCCCAATTAGAATGGCAATCATTAAGAAGTCAAACAACAATAAATGTTGGCGAGGATGTGGGGAAACTGGGACTCTTCTTTTTTTTAATATGTTTTTATTGGTGCATTGTAGTCTCACATCACAATGAGTATCACTTTGGTGTTAACATACATGAACACAGCTCTTGGTGTCCCTCCCCCCCGCCTCCCCCTCCTACATATAGCACTGAGAATGATGTTGGTATAATCTCATATGTACACATTGTTTATGATAGTAGTTCCATAGATTCACTTCTTTCTTGCCCTTCCCCTTCCTGGGACTCTTCTACACTGTTGGTGGGATTGCAAACTAATTCAACCACTATGGAGATCAGTGTGGAGATTCCTCAGAAAACTGGGAATGGATCCACCATATGATCCGGCTATACCACTATTGGGTATCATACCAAAGGGACTGAAACTAGAAAACAACAGTAATATATGCATATCCATACAATTCACAGTGGCCAAATTATGGAACCAACCTAGATGTCCATCAACAGATGAATGGATTACAAAATTATGGGAAATACACACAATGGAATTCTACTCAGCAATAAAGAAGAACAGAATAACAGCATTTGCAAGAAAATGGAAGGATCTAGAGAACATTATGTTAAGTGAGATTAGCCAATCACAAAAAAAGGGACATATGTTTTCATTAATATGTGCAACCTAGGGAGTAGTGGGGACACAAAAGGGACTCCAGTGACAACAGAGAACCCTCAGTGGTGCAAGGGAGGTGGTACAAGGGAAGGGGAAGGGCAAGAAAGAAGTGAATCTATGGAATTACTATCATAAACAATGTGTACATATGAGATTATACCAACATCATTCTCAGTACTACATGTAGGGGGGGGAGGCGGAGG
>PVJS01051161.1:0-14068 GCA_004027185.1 Glis glis | reverse complement strand
CAAAAAAAAAAAAAAAAAAAAAGGAACCTGTTTCACCAATCCCCTCTGCCAGTCCTTCCTATCTACCTACCTACTTAGCTACTTAACAACTAACCGACATTTTTCAAGTGTCAATGACCTGCAAGGCCTGGTCTGGCCTGTGTCGATATCCCCCAGCACTGACAGCAGGAAAAAAATAAAATAAAATAATCCTGGACTGGGTGGCCGCCCTGGCTCCCAGCCCTGAGCGCCAGAAACCCGCTCCCAGGAGGCCGCCTGGATTTCCAAGGCAGGTTCCCCTGGGTCCTGTCTGCGATCTGCCGGGCATCGGGCATCGCTGGCTGGGGAATGCTTTGCAGGTTTAATTCTGGGATCTCAGCTGCTCTGTCCCCTGCCTGGCCACCAAGGAGCTGTTTTTCATAACAAAGTGGGGCGGGAGAAAGGCAATGAGAGGTTTTAATAATTCCATTGTTGGAAATTTCCATGGCGGTGGAAAAGACCGGCTGGCCGGCCTCCAGATACTTTCCCGAGAAAAACTTCCAAAATGAAAGTGCTGGACGGGTGCACTTCAGCCTGAACGGTTACTGGAGCCGCCCATGGGAGGGTCAGGGGGTGCGGGGCACCAGCATCGGCCTCTGTCGCACAGCTGGGCACTTGGTGGCTCGGGGCTCCAGCATGGGGACTCCCTGTGGCCCCCAGAGGAAAGTCCTGGGTCTGAGGCGCATTTCTCTGCCCTGGCTTGTTGTGTGACCTTGAGGAGCCAGAGGCCTCTCTGAGCTCATCCCTTGCCTGGTAAAGGAGGCATTGGGGTGCTCCCAGAGGCCCCAAACCTCTGCCTTTGGGTTTCCTGAGTTCCTGGTGCTGAGGCAGAATGCTGCACAGAAACTGAGTCCTGGGGACTCTGGAGACATCTCTGCAGGGCACAGAGGCCTCCTGGGGTGGGAGAGAGTGTGGCCAACTGGCCACTGTCTGTCTGGCTCATGGGCACACAGGCACACGGGCACATGGCTCCCCAGGTACTCTTTTTGTTGCGGTACTGGGGATTGAACCCAGGGGCGTTCTACCTCCGAGCAACACCCCCAGCCCTATTTTATATTCCTTATTTGGAAATAGGGTCTTGCTAAGTTGCAGAGGGCCTCACTAAGTATCTGAGGCTGGCCGTGAACCTGTGATCCTCCGGTCTCAGCCTCCCAAGTACTGGGATTACAAGCGTGTGCCACCACACCTGGCCCTGGCCATAGCGATTTCAGTACAACTTACAGTGACTCCATATTGCTAAGGGAATTTAAAATAATATTTGGTACTAGGGATTGAGTCCAGGTGCATTCTACCTCTGAACTATACCCCCATCCTTTTATTTTTTTTTTTTAAATTTGGAAACAGATTATTTTGTGTGTGTGTGTGTTTGTGGTACTGGGGATTGAACCCAGGGGCATTCTACCTCTGAGCTATACCCCCAGCCCTATTTTTTTATTCTTTATTTTGAAACAGGGTCTCACTAAGTAGTTGAGGCTGGCTGCGAACCCGTGATCCTCCTGTCTCAGCCTCCCAAGTACTGGGATTACAAGAGTGCACCACCACATCGACCCCGGCCATAGCGATTTCAGTGCAACATGCAGTAATTCCATATTGCTAAGGGAATTTGGAATAATTTTTGGTACTAGGGATTGAGTCCAGGTGTATTCTACCTCTGAGCTATACCCCCATCCCTTTATTTTTTTAAATTTGGAAACAGATTCTTTTTTTGTGTGTTTGTTGCACTGGGGATTGAACCCAGGAGCATTCTACCTCCAGGCTACACCTCCAGCCCTATTTTTTATTCTTTATTTTGAAACAGGGTCTTTCTAAGTTGCTGAGGGCCTCACTAAGTAGCCGAGGCTGGCTGCAAACCCGCGATCCTCCTGTCTCAGCCTCCCAAGTACTGGGATTACAAGCATGTGCCCCCACGCCCGGCTTCTCGCTTTTTTAAATAAGCACATACTACGGGCCAGGCACCGAGGAAAGGGCTTCCTGTGGTTGTCCAAGGCTTATTATCCCTTTTTTACAGCCATTGGAACTGGGGTTCAGAGGCGCAGGCTGCTCAGCTGGGGGTCACAGGGCTGGGACTTGCCCCTGAGCCGAGGCAGGGCGCAGGATGGCCCAGGGGAAGGCCGAGGGATGAGAGGGGAGGCGGTGCAGTGTCTTCTTGGCTGGACAAACTCGGCCAGCTGCTGCCCTGCCCCAGCTCTCTGCTTCCGGCTCCTCTCCAAGCAACTTTCTAAAGCAGGCTCTTCTGAATCACAGCAAAGAAACTAAATTTACTTTGCCTGTCTCCAAATTTTCTCCCGAGGAGAGGTGGAGAGGGCGGGGGAGGGGGGAGAACCTGGTCCCCCTCCCCCGCCCGCTCAGCTCTGCTGAGACTCGCCCACAATGCCTGGAGTTTGAACGCCGCGGACTGCTCTGTGCGTTTGGGGCAATGGGCCTCCTTCTCTGAGCCAGAGGCTGCTGCCTGGCCTGCCCCCAGCCCAGGACTCAGCTCAGGTGTCACTCTATGAGGGCCCTGTAGTGTCAACAGCAGGGCAACCCCTTTGCAGAAGCTTCTGGTATAGTCCTGTGAGATCCACGCTCCCCGAACTCATCCCTCAGTGGCCCTGAGCTGACGCAAGGCCATCCCTACCTCAGGACCTTTGTACATGATGGCTCCTTTGCTAGGGCTGCTCTTCCCCCAGATGGGAACACAGCTGGGTGCTTCTCATCGCTCCAGGGTGAGCGCCTAGGCTACTCATAATCCTACTCTCAAACTCTCCCAGGCATTCCCTTTGAGGCCCTTGTTAATTTTATTCATTCATTCATTCATTCATTCATTCATTTATTTTTGTGGTACTGGGGATGGAACCCAGGGGCATTCTACCTCCGAGCTACACCTCCAGCACTATTTTCTATTCTTTATTTTGAAACAGGGTCTTGCTAAGTTGCGGAAGACCTCACTAAGTAGCTGAGGCTGGCCGCGAACCTGTGATCCTCCTGTCTCGGCCTCCCAAGTACTGGGATTACAAGCGTGCATTGCCACGTCTGGCTATTTTTAAAAATTTTTTGTACTAGGGATTGAACCCAGGGGCATTTTACCTCCAAGCTAAATCCCTAGCCCCTTTTACTTTTTATTTTGATACAGGGTCTCGCTAAGTTGCTAAGTCTGGCCTCAAATCTGTGATCTCAGGACGTACATATACAAACTTATCAAAGTCAGCTACTATCCTGAGCACAAGAAGGAGGGAAGGGGGAGGGAATAGGGGTGGGAATTGGGGGAGGGCTAATTGACCGATGTGTGCATGTACACTTCTACCACCCTGAAACCCATCAAGATGTAAGATTACAATGCACCAATAAGGTTTTTGTTTTTTTTTTTGCCGTACCAGGGATTGAACCCAGGGGTGTTCTACCTCCGCGCTACACCCCCCAGCCCTATTTTTTTATACTTTATTTTGAAACTGGGTCTCATGAAGTTGCGGAGGGCCTCACTAGGTAGAGAGAGAGAGAGAGAGAGAGAGAGAGCGCGAGCTGAGGCTGGCCGCGAACCCGGATCCTCCAGTCTCCGCCTCCCAAAGTACTGGGATTACAAGCGTGCGCTACCACGCCCAGCACAATGCACCAATAAGTTTTAAAAAATAAAATAAAACATAAAAAAATCTGTGATCTTCCTGTTTTAGCCTCCCAAGTACTGGGAATATAGGTATGTGCCATCACACCCAGCCCTTGCTAATTTTTTTTGTATAATAATCACCACTGCCTGGGATTATTTTAGTTCTTAGAGAAAGAGAAAGGAAGAGAGAGAGAGAGAGAGACCCTCTGCCTTGTTCACAATGTCTCCACTGTGTCAAACATGCCCGGCATGTAGCAAGAGTTTGAGAAACGTTTGTTAAATAAACAAATAAATATGTACTGAGCCTGAAACACAGTGGGCCTGAAACACAGTGGGTATTAAGTACATACTGGTCCCTTTTCCTAGCACAGCCTTTCCCCCTGAGCACTTGCATATGCACGCGCACACACAGAACCAAAACAAATCCCCAAGCCGGGTCCATTCCCAGTACCCCCGCCCCACACACAACCCCAGATGAAACCAAAGAATAAAAACCCCAGACAAGAACAGCCCTTGCTAGAAGGAGGATGCGGTCACTGAGGTCTAAGGTGGGTTGGAAGGCCCTGCCCGGCTCCCCCAGGGTCCCCCGAGGCTGCAGGAAGTCTGGCTCCCTGGGAAGGGTGAAGAGGAGCCATCGCTTCTCAGCACGAAGCTCGCAGGCCGCCCGCCCGAAAGCCTCTGGTCTGACAGCCTGGACGGGGCTGAGGAATGTGTCTTGCGGGCAGGGACTGTGTGTGATTTAGTCACTTCAAGTCCCCGGTGCCTTTAGCTCAGAGTAAACTTGTAAGCTCAATGAAACTTGTTAATGGATAAATGAATGGGGCAGGGGCATTTGGAAAACAGGAAATAGAGAGGATTGGCCATCCGTGTCCATGGGAGTCACCTTGGGGCATGTGCCAGGTGCCACCTGATGTCACTATCTGAGAGTACCTACAACAGTACTGACATCCTGTAGTGCCTCTACTCAAAAACATGTAATGACTCCCCCGGCTCTAAGGCCCTCCACAACTTAGTGAGACCCTGTTTCAAAATAAAGGGTAAAAAAATAGGGCTGGGGGTGTAGCTTGGAGGTAGAATGCCTCTGGGTTCTATCCCCAGTACCACACACACACACACACACACACACACACACACACACACAACACCAAAAACAAAACAAAAACAAAAAATTTGAGATTTAGTTTGGCATTTGAGGCATGCCTGCTTTCTTCTATTCCTGTCTCCCTGTCTCTCTCTATTCATCTATCCCTCCATCCACCCAGTTTCCATATGCCCATTCATCCATCCCTCCCTCCATCATCCACCCATTTACTCATCCATCCATGCATCCATCTACCCGCCAACCATCTATCTTTCCTTCCCTCCATACCATCACCAGCCAACCCTTCATCATCCATCCATCCATCCATCCACTGACCAATCCATCCATCCCTCCATCCCTACATCTATTCATACATCCACCCACCAACCCATCCATCATCCATCCGTCCGTCCGTCTGTCCGTCTGTCCGTCCGTCCGTCCATCCATCCATCTATCCATCCCCCACCCCACCTTCCTACCCCTCCACCCACCCTTTCACCCCTATGTACTCAGTACTTCAGTTTCTAGGCTATGTGCTAGTGCTGGGGCCAACCCAGCCTCTCAATCCTATAATAAAATGATCTCATTAACTATTTGCCTACAAATCCTGTTTGGTCTACCTTCAAAACCCATCCAGACTGCGATCGCTTCTCACCGGCCCCACAGTCTTGCCCTGGCCCCGGCCGGTCTCTCAGGCACTCCCTGCAGAAGTCCTGGCGCCTCCCTGGCCTGTTTTCCACACACAGCCAGAGACACATGAAGTCCCTCTTTGGCTGGGAGCACTCCCATGGCTCCTGCTATTTTATTTTATTTATTTATTTATTTATTTGCAGTACTGGGTATTGAACCCATGGGCGTTCTACCTCCGAGCTATACCCCCAGCCCTATTTTTATCCTTTATTGAAACCGGGTCTCGCTAAGTTGCAGAGGGCCTCACTAAGTAGCTGAGGCTGGCCGCGAACCCGGATCCTCCGGTCTCTGCCTCCCAAGTACTGGGATTACAAGCGTGCGCCACCACGCCCGGCTTCCTGCTATTTTATGAGTTGAAGTCAAAGTCCCTAGGATGGCCCAGGAGACCCTGCCCCACCGCTTCCCTCTCTGCGGTTCACCTCCTGGGGCCTCCACTTTGGCCACTCCTCTGCCTGGACACGTCTCCCTGGACACACACGCAGCAACCTCAGGTCCCTACTCAACACCAGCTTCTCAGGGAGGCCATTCCTGACCGCTTCAAACAACCCTCTTCCTCTGCCTTCTGCTTTCTTCTTTTTCAAACATGGGGGTTGCCCGCCTCCACCACTGGAATGCGAGGACCCCGAGGCAGTGCACCTGTGTGCCGCCTTCCCTGTGACGTCCCAGGGCCTGGCGCACAGTAGGCCTTCACCTAACAGCTGGGAATGGACGGTGCTCCCAGCCCTGGCCCTAAGGTGGTCATTTCCATCTCATGAAGGAAGGATCCTCACATTCCTTTTGCCAGTGGTTCCCAAGGGTGTCTGCTCACAATAGCCCTGCCGGCTTCTCTCTAAACACACCCCAGGAGCTTCCCAGGGTGAGATCTGTGGGTTCTCCCCTCTCACCTCCCCATTGTCCCCTTCTAAGTGAACAGCCACAATACCAACAGGGCTCACGGTGATGAGCTCCCCGCTCCCTGCCTCCTGGAGTCCCACAGCCCCGTCAGCCCGTCCATCCTCCTGCCCCTGTCTTGGGTACCTGCCCTCCACTTGGTCTCTGCCCTGACCCATCTTCATCATGGGCCTCCAGCCTTGTCCCTACCCCTCAGCATCCTCACCAGGGCCCCAGGAGCATCCTAAAAGACCAATCTGGTGACGTCGCTACCCAGCTTCAAATTTCCAGCGCACGGCCCCAGGCTTCAACGGCTCCCGCTCCCACCCCGCCTGGTGCCGGCCGCTCTGCACGCTGCTGGTTCATCCTTCACTCAGCCCTCTGAGGCCTCTTGAGTTTGCTTCTTTTATTCTTTTTTTTTTTTTTTTTGTGGTACCGGGGATTGAACCCAGGGGCATTTTACCTCCGAGCTACACCCCCGGCCCTATTTTTTATTCTTTATTTTGAAACAGGGTCTCATGAAGTTGCGGAGGCCTCACCGAGTAGCTGAGGCTGGCCGCGAACCCGGATCCTCTGGTCTCCATCTCCCAAGTGCTGGGATTATAAACGTGTGCCACCATGCCAGGCCTTGAGCTTGCTTCTTGACAGTCCCCATCACAGCCTGGGGCCGCCCCTGGGACCCTGTAGCTCCCTCGGTCTCTGGAGTTGGCTGGCTGGCTGGGTGCCCTTGGGCAGGTTACTATGTTTGAGGAGCCTCAGTTTCCTTGTCTATAAAATAGGCATACTGGAAGCCGGGTGTGGTGGCTCAGACTTGTAATACCAGTACTTGGGAGGCTGAGACAGGAAGATCGCAGGTTTGAGGACAGCCTCAGCAAGTAGTGAGACTCTTATTAACCTAGTGAGATCCTGTTTCAAAATAAAAATAAAGCCAGGCGTAGTGGCGCACACTTGTAATCCCAGTACTTTGGGAGGCGGAGACCGGATGATCCGGGTTCGCGGCCAGCCTCAGCTCTCTCTCTTTCTCCTTGTCTCTCTCTCTCTACTTAGTGAGACCCTCCGCAACTTCGTGAGACCTGGTTTCAAAATGAAGTATAAAAAAAATAGGGCCGGGGGTGCAGCGCAGAGGTAGAACGCCCCTGGGTTCAATCCCCGGTACCACACACACACACAAAAAAACCAAAACAACAACAACAAAAAAATAAAATAAAATAAAAATAAAAAAGTACCAAAAAATAAAAAAAAATAGGCATACTGATGCTAGAAGGATATGGCATTAAATAGCCCTGCGGTGCACTGAGGACGGCTCGTATGCATGACAGTGAACTACGTTCTTATTTGGAGAACACTGCAGATCCGCGCGCGGGAGGCTGCGGTGCATGGGTTAGCAGGACGGAGCTGGGGGGCCAGCAGACCCTCCTGGCCTCTCTGTGACTTTCTCTGTATTAAGAAGCTGCTGCTTCCGTTGGTATTTTAGAGAACATGGCATATTTGCTTTGGGGGTGAGGAAGCATCTTTTCGGGCTGTGTTTTCCTGAGTTCTCTGCTGACCTTCGAGCTGTGTTTCGCCTGTGCCTCCTGCCCTTGTTTATGTGTGACTTTTTTTTAGATGACCTTTTGCATCTGACCTTTCTTTTTCTTATTTTTTTTTCATTTTTGGTACTGGGGATTGAACCCAGGGGCATTCTACCTCTGAGGTACGCCCCCAGCCCTATTTTTTATTCTTTATTTTGAAAAAGGGTCTAAGTTGCGGAGGGCCACACTAAGTTGCTGAGGCTGGCCGCGAACCTGCGATCCTCCTGTCTCAGCCTCCCAGGTACTGGCGTGCGCCACCACGCCTGGCTTGCATCCAACCTTTCTAGTTGAACTCAGACACTGCCATTGCTCTGGGTGTCAGGGCTACTTGGTTAGGGAGGGGGCGATGATTGTCCCTTGGCAATACACCATTCACAGGAAGCTCTGACGTGGGGCAGCCACTGGGTGCCAGCCTGTTCTGGGCGCTGCATGGGGCTGGCTCCTTAATTCCATAATGGGGGTGCAGAGCCGGCATACTGCAGATGGCCAAAGAGCGGCGGGGACAGCAGCTCTCAAATTCCTGTCATCTGTACCACGCTGCTTCTCAAAGATTGCTGAGCTACCGAGGATGGCTACAGTACACTCCTCAGTGACAAAATAAAGCCCCGAGGCATACATAAAATGGTCCCCCCCTTTTTTTTAAAAAAAAAGCCTTCTGAACCTAGATCTACCGATATGCGAAAGAACAAGCAAGGGAAACAGCAGGTACCAGATTTCATCAAATCTAAACCGGACTATAAGTCCAGCCATAATTTTTCGCACTACCAAGAAAGGCAAAGGGCTTCCAGAAAAGCTATGGGGTGCTGTCAGCTGCAGGACGCGTCCCGACTTCGGAGACGCTAAAGTGTGTGTGTGTGTCCCAGAATACGCAGAGCAGGCTAGCCCTCATGTTCCATCGGGTCCAATGTGGGATGTGAGGAGAGGAAAATTATTCCTTTGGCTCCAGACCCTTCTGTATCGTTCCGCTTCTTTTGACAGCAGGCGTTATTTTTGTGATTCAAATGGCAGTGGTTTAAAAAAGGAAAATAGAATTTTCCAAGGAGTTGCTGCCTGGTTTCTTTCCTGGCTTCTTTGTGATGGGCTGGGGACACGGTCAGCTTTGTGATGGGCAGGGGACAGGGTTATTCTACCCCCAGGGTATGATCCACGGGCGGGGAGAAGGGTAGGGGTGTGGGGCGGGTAGGCAGGTGAGCGTCAGGCACCCGGCTCTTTCCAGCGCTGGGCTGTCCCTGCGGGTCTAATCAGCAGAAATTTCCCCTTATTAAGGCCTGGCCCCCAAACCCATCATTAAGAGCTCTTGGTAGCCTAAAGCAGAAGACGGCAGTGTCATAAACAACGCGACGAAACCCGATGTATCCAAGAACAGGACAGTGCGCTCTCCCTCCTGGGGACGCCTTCCTTGACCCCCACCTCCAACACGGCACCCCGTTATTCTACCTCACAGCCCGCCGCCCTAGCTGTTGGACGAGTCACAGAAGTGTTTATATCTTTCTTGCCCCCTCTCCCAAGCTGGAATGCATGCCTGCACCCCTCTTGTCCACTCCCTCCTTCCTTGGGGTACGGGGAGCCTCAGGAAAGGCAGCGTGTGGTGCAGGGCTTTCTGGGGACCCTCTCTACTTTCTTTTCTCCCTTGTCCTGCAGGCGCTGCCTCCAGTGTGATGCTGAGGAAGGAAGAGGAACAGAAGAGACCAGGCTGAGCTTGAACCCGGCAGAGCTTTCCAAGGACATTGTCCCGGAAGGCACCTGCTCCTCCGTGCCCGCCACCGCCTCAGAGAGAAGATCGACAGCTGTTTGGGGGCCCTCCGGTAGCACCCTTCCACATCTGGCTGACTCATTCATTAATTTGTTCACCTATTCATTCATTCCACATTCATTCATTCATTCATTCATTCCTCCTGTCCTAGGCCCTTGAACGCAAAGTGAAGGAGATACACTTCCTGTCCTCTAGCTGCTGATCGTCTTGTGGGGAGACAAAGAATGGACCCAGAACACAACGTCCATTGTGAAAAAGAAGTTTTAGGATGGGAAGATTGGGGAGAGAGTGGGGAAGCTCTTTTATATAGATCAGGGTTGGCCCCAATGAAGAAATACTGTTTAAGCTTGAGGAAAATGAATCTTTCATACATACTGAAGGAGAAAGAGTATTTGAAATGGGGAAACAGAGCCGGGCGTGGTGGTGCACGCTTGTAATCCCAGTACTTGGGAGTCGGAGACAGGAGGATCACAGGTTCGCGGCCAGCCTCAGCAACTTAGTGAGACCCTGTTTCAAAATAAAAAAGGGGCTGGGGGTGTAACTTGGAGGTAGAACACCCCTGGGTTCAATCCCCAGTACCAAAAAAAAAAAAAAGCCAGCCTCAAAGACACCCTGAACTTGCCACCGCACCTCTGGGGACAGTGGTATAGGGGACACAGGCCAGGTAGGAATCACTGTTCCCCCGTTGCAGCCTGGCCTGGTCACGGCCCCATCTTTTTTCCTGGAGGCCTGGGGGAGGTGGCTGGTACCATGGACAGAGCCCAGCCCTCTAATGCATATGGCGGGATGAGGAGAAAGTGGGGTCTGGTATCTAAGCTGCAGGGTCCCCCGGTGCTGCCCTGCTTAGCTGCGAGGCCCTGGCTAAGCCACCCCTCTTCTCCGAGATCACAGCTGCCTCTGTATGTAGGTCCAGTAGAACCTGTGCACACAGAGCGCCGAGCCCGAAAAGCACCGGGCCATCGACGGCTCTGGGGATTTTCCCAGGTTCCCTCAAAGGCCTGCAGTCCCACTGTCTTGAAGACAGGGACACTGTGTCTTCATTTAGCTCCATTTCCCCTTCCCTGAGGCCATCGGGGCAGACCTGGGTCTCCGAGAGGCAGAGAAACACCCAGAAACAGCCCTGGATACCAGGGAGCAGCTGTGCTTAATTTTATTTATTATCACCACCTGCACACAGGGGTGGCCTAAGTCACAGACTCTATCCCATGGACCCATTTCACAGATAAGACAACTGAGGCCATGATAGATCCAACAGCTATGACGGGTGAGGCCGAGTCTCACAGTCCAACACCTAGGCACCTGCAGCTGACTCCCACCTTGACCCGGGTCAGCACCGTCTCCCTAGCAGAGCCATCGTCTGGGGCGGCTTCATCTCTGGGCTCCGCCTGCATGCACCGAGAGCTTAGTCAATGTTGGTTTTATTGATTTACATTCTATCCCCTCTTCAAGATACTCTGAGCTGAGAACCCAAATTGGCCATGTTTGGGATGAGGAGAAGGGCCTCATTTTCATCTGAAGTGACTCATGTAAGTTGATAAATTTAGAAGAGGCCCAAAGAGCTCTTAATCTCCTGCTTTCAGATACTGGCTAGGAAGAGACTGATACCCAGTGAGCTTTGCACCCCAAACACTCAGGATGGAGCGGATGCTGCTGGGGCCTGGCCCGGGTCCCCCTTAGCAGCCCCCACACCCCACGCTGGCCTGCAGGAGCCCCAGAACCCTCCTGTGCTGCTGTCCTGGGAGGAGAGGGAGCCGCCCAGCACGTGCACACAGGTCCTGCTCCGATGAAGCCGCAGCCCGGAATTGTCTGACACGCGGAACCGTCAACGGCCAGTTCTCTTGCAACAAGGCAGGGGAAACTGGGGCGCAGGTCATGCTCCAGAGCCCTTGCACATCCACCAGAAGCTCTAGAAAAAGGCACAGGCTTGCTCAGCTCCTGCCCTCCCCTCCCTGCACCTGAACACAGCCTCACGCTTGCCCCTGGGGAATTCCACCCCAGATCAACAATACAGATGGCAAGTGTGAACTCCTTCCCCCCAGCCCTGCCCTCTCCCCGTGACCTTGACTATCAGCAAGATCTGGGCAACTTCGAATTTTAGACATTTAAAGTCACAAGGGGCCAGGCGTGGTAGGGCAGACCTGTCATCCCAGTACTTGGGAGGCTGAGACAGGAGGATCTCAGGTTTGAAGCCAGCCTCAACAATCTAGCGAGACTCTCAACAACCTAGCGATACTGTCAACAACCTAGCGATACTGTCAGCAACCTAGCAAGACTGTCAGCAACCTAGGAAGACTGTCAGCAACCTAGCAAGACCATGTTTCAAAAGCAAAACTAAAACAGGGCTGGAGGGTGTAGCTTGGAGGTAGAAGGTACCTGGGTTCAATCCCCAATAACTAACACACACACACACACACACACACTCTCTCTCTCTTTCTCTCTCTCTCTCTCTCTCTCTCTCTCTCTCTCTCTCTCACAGAGTCACAGGGGACCCATCTGGCCCCAGAGTCCATGTTTCAAAGACAGGATACTGACACCCAGAAAGGAACTGTGATTTGCCCAGGATAGCTTGGAACATCCGCCAAGACTGGGCTGCACCCAGGTCTCTGTCTCCCCATCACCCCCTGCTCCCCGATCTGCTTTGTGGCCCTGACACTTCCTGGTGTGTCAACTCTGCAGCAACCACTAAGAAGCCAGGAGCATGCGGGCCGGGCCACAGGGTGGCCGGCAGGCTCCGTGACCTTGGGCAGAGGTGTGCAGCTCAGCTCAGCCGCTCCCCCTCTGTGTGGCAAATGGGCGGGAATTTGAAGGCCAATGAAATCACTTCTTTTTTTTTTTTGCGGTACTGGGGATTGAACCCAGGGACATTCTACCTCCGAGCTACACCCCCAGCCCTATTTTTTGTTCTTTATTTTGAAACAGGGTCTCACTAAGTTGCCGAGGGCCTCACTAAGTAGCTGAGGCTGGCCGCGAACTGGGATCCTCTGGTCTCAGCCTCCCAAATACTGGGATTACAAGCATGCGTCGCCACGCCCCACGGAAATCGCTTCTGATGAGAGCCCCAATTGCAGCCCAGAGGCCGCATCTGGCGGTGTCTTTTTCCTGCAGCCCTTCCTCCATGGCAAAGCTCTCTCCTCCATAAGAATCGAAGAGGTCTGGACAGACACAGGCAAGAGGCGACCTGGGGCCAGGGCCTGTGTGCTGGTGTCTGCTTCCAGTCTGCCAGCTGTATGACCTTGGGCCAACTGACATGCACCTTGGGCCTCAGTTGCTCCAGCTGGGAAATGGACACATTCTCAATTGCAGCACTATTTTGCTAAACCCAGTGTTTATTTTATTTTATTAAAAACATTTTTTTGTCGGTACTGGGGGTTGAACCTAGGGGCATTCTACCTTGAGCTACACCCCCAGCCCTATTTTTTATTCTTTATTTTGAAACAGAGTCTCACTAAGTTGCAGAGGGCCTCACTAAGTAGCTGAGGCTGGCCGCGAACCCGGATCCTCCAGTCTCAGCCTCCCAAGCACTGGGATGACAAGCGTGCGCCACCACGCCTGGCTCCCAGTGTTTATTTTAGCTACCATTTATTGGACTAAAAGAAACTCATTAGAAGTTGGCCAGATAATGTCCACTGACGCCTCTGCCAAGCACTATCCTAAGCACTGGAATTTTATTTAATCCGCACAAATCTATAAGATAGATACTTTTGTTATGCCCATTCGACAGACAGTAGGACTGAGGCACAGAGAAGTTGAGGAAATTACAGCAGGTCACACAGCAGAGAAGCAATGGGGCAGGAATCCTGGAGTCTGTGCTTTAAATTCTGCCCCACTGAGTTGTGGGCACTCTGCTGGGCACACATAAGCCTGCTGACTTCTCACAGCAGCTCTAGAAGGGGGTATTCTCAGGCTCGTTGCTTCAGAGTAGAATTACAGGCTCCTGGGAGGGGCCTAGTATAACCGAGCTGGGGAGGCAGACGGGAGCCCCGCTAGTTCCTACTAGCCTGGTGGTCCTCTTCTAAGCCCTTTATACATTTTATCTTATTTACCATACTTTGTTGATTCTAAGTGGCACTAATAGTGAGCATATTGAAGAAGACAAAGGGCGGGCTTAGTGGCCCACGCTTGTCATCTCAATACTTGGGAGGCCGAGACAGGAGGATCACAGGTCCACGGTCAGCCTCAACAACTTAGCAAGACTCTCACAATGTAGTGAGACTCTGTTTCCAAACAAAAAAATAAGCCGGGCGTGGTGGTGCACGCTTGTAATCCCAGTACTTTGGGAGGCGGAAATTGGAGGATCTGGGTTCGTGGCCAGCCTCAGCTCTCTCTCTCTCTCCCTGTCTCTCTCTTTCTCTCTCTCTCTCTCTCTCTACTTAGGCCCTCCGCAACTTCGTGAGACCTGGTTTCAAAATAAAGTATAAAAAAATAGGGCCGGGGGCGTAGCGCGGAGGTAGAACAACCCTGGGTTCAATCCCTGGTACCAAAAAAAAAAAAAAAAAAAAAAAAAA